>CAKKXW010000002.1:18364741-18377942 GCA_920937365.1 Sphaerophoria rueppellii | reverse complement strand
GACCTCAATCAACTTGGAGTGCAAAACTGGAGACAGCTAGCTAAGGACCGAGCTAGCTGGCGGAGACTGTTGATTGAGGCCCAAGTCCACAACGGACTGTAGCGCCACCTTAAGTAAGTAAGTTGGTAATGAGAAAAGTGCCCATAAACGGAATAAATAATAAAAACAAATAAAAATCATTGAAAAATTAAAACTAAATCCGAAACGCGTTCGCAATGTGAGCAATGACCACTCTTCTAGTGAAAAGGTTGATTTCACAAAGTAGCTAACTAGCATCAGGTCGATTATTCACCTTAAAAAAAAAACATCCATCCAAATACCCACCACACCTACTGTAGAAACAATTTCCAAAAAAGCAAAAATAAAGATCTTAAGCTTTATCACAGCTGATATACCTACCTACAATAATATAAACAATTTCATGCGATGAAGTAATCGAGCAAGTGTTAAAAATATACCAGCCCCCGAAACACCCCACAAACCATAATAATTCTTAGGGTCATCATCGTTCTTTAGGCCACTAGCTATACAAGTATAAAAACTGAAGCCATAATACTAAAATGATAAGATTCTTTCGTTTCTTTGTTCCACAATAAACTCCATACACCGAGTAATCAACCTACATGCTTCGTCAGCATTCTGTGTACACTTACGTCAATGTTTAATTCCCTATCATTTATGCGGTTATGAATCTGTGCTGTCGGTTGTCGCTGTCGGGCGCGGTGCTAGTGCCTTCGTCTCAACAAGTCATAAACCTTCACATTATAGTGTGTGCGAACTGCGAATACAATCAGTACACTCTGTTGACTCAATTAAAACTTAATTATTTTTAATAATAATTAATTCATCATCAAGAGTCATCCTCCTCTCGCTCACTACGAGTCTGACTGAATGACATATTTCAAAATCATTTTCAAACCAAATACACCCCGCAAAATGAATCTATATCACACATCACACATCACACACAATAAAAACCGCAAAGTATGGCGCAATGGTAGATTGTTTTTTTTTTTTTTGCACTTGTGTTTGTGTACTTATTGTTGGGCTGTGTTTTGCATGTACATATTTATCGTGACCGCATTCCGTCCGTCTGTTGAAACAATACAAAAAAAAAAGAGGGTTTAAAGGTTATCATAGGACAATACGATGAGTAGGATGAGTGCGAGGGGGTTGAGACAGCGAAATCACATCACCGATTTAGACATGACATAAACTGTATGAACACAGAAATTAATCTCAACGAAAAAATGAGAAGAATTGTTTTTTTCTTCTTCTGTTTTTTTTTTTTTTTTTTGGTGCTACATACAGATTGCAAACATACCCTAAAATTGGTCATGGGGCTGAGCACGGGTAGGAGACACATGTTTAAAGAAGTCCTTACAAGCGTACATGTGCACTGAATCTAAGAGAGGACAATAATGCAAGCACTCATAATAATGATACAGAATATAACCGAACGTGCATCTATTGTACTAATTGGAATGTTATATTGTATCGTTTGACATCCTTGAGTTATATTAGCAACAAATGTTGATACCTACTTCGGTGTGCTCTTTGTGTTCTCTCAACTTTAATGGGAAATGGGAATTTCTTCGACTTTTGAAGTGACAATACTTGCAAAGGTTGCTGCAAGAAAAGAAAAGTAAATACAAAAATACAAGATGTTAAGAATTTGCCCTTGACAACAAGATAAAACCAGCAAGCTAGTTGGTGTAATAAAAAAATGAGCTTACTCAGATTATCAACAACTTCGAGTTTAGATTGAATCTTTACTTGTACATTGTACTTGACTTTTTTGTTCTTAATCATGCCAAGTATTTAGATTTTTCAATGGCGGTTTGTAAGAAGGTACTTTTCTAATCCTTACTCATCGTAACCATCCTTTGATGGAAATTGACATATGAGGTATTGACAGACACACAATTAAAAAAACTAGGTCGTCAGAGTAACATTTCCTTTCGAACGTCAAAATATTACCCACAAAATCAAGTTAAAGACTAACAAAATTTCAATTTTTTTGTTTTTTTTATAAAGGGTCCACCATCTAACGTTTATTTTTCAACAAGTGCTTATTTCGTGAATGGTAACACTTAGCTCATGTCTGATTTGACAGATAATTAGTTTTATTCTTCCGCTAAACAAATATGGTTAAACAACGCTAGAAAGTATTGCGACATTACTTTGAAAATCATGGTAATGTTGCAAAATGTGTGCGAAAATTGCGTGAGGGAATGAGAAAAAGAGAAGCAACGTCCGCTTCGTATGTTCCTTATCTTGTGAAAAAAAGTGAAAGAAACTGGCATCCTCATCGATAAACCAAAGCGTGAAAAGCTAAAAACAGTGCGTACACCCGAGAATATTGCTGTAGCAGAAAGTGCGCCTTTAACATCAATTCACCGTCGTTCTCAACAATTGAACATTTCGGAGACATCATTGAGACGAATTTTGTATAAGGACCTTGGTATGAAAACATACAAAGTCCAATTGGTTCAGGAGTTGAAGCCAACTGACCATCCAATGCGTTTTCGCTCCCCTAAGTGGGCCTGCGATCGACTTAGAGAAGATGCCGATTTTACCAAAAAAAATCATCTTTTCAGATAAAGCTCATTTTGATCTTGGCGGGTAAGTAACAAAACCAGAGGCACAAGTCCGTCTAGCTACTAGGATACGCAGACAACTGACATAATTGGAAGAACACAGCGTTATGTCAGTGGAGCGTTTGTGAGTCTTGAGACGGAGGCTAGGAAGATGAGTCTAGCGGTTAATGAGGGCAAGACCAAGTCAACATAGTCAGATTTAACTTCGAGGTAGTTAAGGACTTTGTCTACCTGGGATCCGCTATCAACTCAGACAACAACACCACCGCCGAAATCAAACGAAGAATCACTCTTGCCAATCGCTTTTTTTGGACTTAGAAGGCAATTGAGTAGTAAAGTCCTCTCCCAAGCAAGACCCTCATCATCCCGGTCCTCATGTATGGTGCAGAGACATGGACCATGACAACGTCTGATGGAAACGCTTTGGGCTGCTTTGAGAGAAAAATTCTTCGAGTGATTTTTGGTCCTGTCTGCATAAATGGAGAATAGAGACGAAGATTCAACAAAGATCAGTACGAACTGTTGAGCGAATGGAAAATAATGCTCCGGCTAGTAGAGTCTTCGAATCCAACCCGGAAGGACGTCGCAGAAGAGGAAGACCACGACTCAGGAGCACACAAGTGGTAGAGGACCTGAACCAACTTGGCTTGCGAAGCTGGAAACAGCTAGCTAGAGACCGAGCTGGCTGGAGAAGTTTGTTTGGTGAGGCCCTGGTCCGACCTGGACTGTAACGCCACCATAAGTAAGTATGTAAGCAAGCACAATTGTCGCATTTGGGGCACAGAAAATCCGCACGCATGCATTAAAAAGCCGATAGTGCGGGTTTTGGTCCAGAGGCATAATTGGGCAATTTTTTTTTTCGAAAATGAGCAAGGAGTGGCCGTTACAGTCAATGGCGATCGTTATCGGGCCATGTTGAACGAATTTTTATTCACACAAATTGAAGAGGAGGATATTGGCAACATTTGGTTTCAACACGATAGCGCTACGTGCCACACAGCAGAAGCTATGCTACACTCGTTGTTTTGAGCCCTTTTTTGAAGATCGCATTATCAGCCGCAGAACTGATGTCGTTTGGCCACTTCGGAGCTGAGATATTTGACGCCGTTAGATTATTATTTGTGAGGTGCCGAAAAAGATAAGTGTTACGCCGACAAGTCAGAGACAATTGACGCTTTAAAGGACAATATTCGTGAAGTCATTGGTGAAATACAGCTGCACACAGTTGATGATGTGCTTAAAAATTTAAAAATGAAATTATTTTCCATTATTAACCGGAAGGATTGTACTTTCAAATAAAAAAAGAAATTTGAAAAAATATTCAGTAGGACTTTTTTTTTTATAAAATTAAAAAAAAAAAATGTTACCTGGCGGACGCTTTTGAAGAGTCAATAGGTAACTGAAAATCAAGCAAAAATTAAAATTCAAAAATTATAAAAATTTAAAGCAAATATTTTACTAGCTGACCCGTTTTTCGCCGTTTAATGTAATAGAATTTAGAATTGAGTCTTACAAACTTTCTCTGTTAATGGGATCTTCGTTTGATAACATTTTAATTTGACTGTAAAAATACCTAAAAGAAGCCCAATGCTGGTCACACTATTTCACAAAAATTAATTCCAATGACTATGCAAGCTTAATTTTCAACATATTTCAACCAGACATAGGTTTTCCTCCGAATGTTTTGCAAAATTATCAGTCGACGAGTGGTGACCGACAGAAAAAAAACAACAACAACACACGATGAAAACAAAATCGACGTCAGCTCTCATTTTCTCGAAACTAGTTGTGCACATTCCGAGGCATAGTTTTTGTTTTTATTTTCTGTTATCATTGTTGTGTTTTATTAGACAATTAGTTTGAAGCTAGAGAGGCAAACTGAGCAACGAAAACAACTGAGTCGTAAACAATATGAGGAACTCAGTTTCTTTTTTCGTTGGTATCAAAAAGACACAAATATTTATAGATTTAGGACCACCACCAACTAGCATAACAACAACAACCCAAGAACAACAAACATCGTTAGCTGATTGTCATAATTTAATTATACGAAATTGTGAATGTAGACATAGCTATGCTCACTTTTGGCGAACATGTGCACCACCAAATGAACTGAGTCTTACGTAAGAAGAAGAAGACTAAGAGGCGTCATCATTGTCGATGTCGGCGCGCCATCCATTGCCATGCCATGGGGGATTACACGTTCTATAGGTTTTCTAAGTGGAAACCGACAACGATGAAGATGATGGTGATGATGATTTGCCGAACAGGAAACATTCGATTGGTAAGTCTGTCGAACCAGACCGAAGGAGGGTGCTGAGATGTGGATATGGATACAAAGGAAAAAAATAATAATTGGTGGAAATCGAATGAGGAAACTAATATGATTGTGTCGCTTTGTGTGAGTAAACACAAATTTTTGCGGAATCTCAAGCAAAATTTCCCCTTTAAAATTTCTTTAAGACCTTTTAAGGGCATATTTTTGTAAGGGTTGGTTCCGAAATTTGTCGAGAGATTCCTAATCAGATCTTTCAAAAGCACAATACTCAAAAGTGCATTCGAGTTCTTACAAATTTCATAAAAGCTGGTTCGTGTAGCAGATGAATGTTTTATGACATCAATGAATTGAATCCCCAAGCAAAATTAGTAATATTGTTGATTACCTCATTTCGTCTAGGGACTTCTATTGTTTGATTTCCTTTGAATTCACTCCTGAAAAAAAGAACACCAAACACGAAAAGTTGAATATCATTTTGTATCTCTGTAACTTGGTTTTGTCATCATCCTCCTCCTGTTGCCCAAGAACATTCTCGTTCTATTTGATATAACCTCTTATGTCTCTGCCTGTTAAAGCATAATTTCATCGGAAAAGTACTAGCCCCCTCGTCTTCGTACGAGCTCGTTCTGTCAGAATATCCTTACCGAATTTGAATGTAATTGTTACTGATAGATTCTGAGAACTCCTTAATTTCACATAACATACACACGATGACGACATGGATGCTCAAATAGAGGACAAAGGAAACGAGAATGTTGACGATGACGACAACCACTGCACAGAGCATTAACTTTGTTTTCATACAAAAAGGGAAAAAAAGTAGAAAAAACCACCAAAATATATTAAACTACCAACTCCTCTCTTCTCAAACAGCTTGCGAAAATCCTTTGTAACTCTCGTTCGTCTCCGGTTTAAAAATTCCCCTTCAAAATTATGAGCAGAATCGTATGCTGATGATAAAAAGCAAAGCTCCCCGTTTCAACCCACAGAGACCCTTAAAGTTTAATGACTATGCAACAGAATATTTATTATGACTTTTTGTGTATCCGTCTGGGTAATACTAACACCAAGATTATATCTACAATATGTACCCTCCAAACAAAAATATAACCTCTATATCTTCAAAATCCAACAAGCTGTACCTTCAAACAGTACACCCGCACAAGGGTGAATTTATATGAAAGACAATCATCCGCACTTGACTGTGCTGGGGATTCCCTTACGTAATGCCCGACCGAACATACATTTCTATACAAAAACAAAAACGACATACAAAAATGAAGTGAACAAAAAAAAGTAACTATAAAAGAAAACCCCAGAATGGTTATGGATGAGAAATTCTATGTAGATATTGTATCTTTGTAGGTAGGTTAGAAGAAGGTACTAGAAAGTATGTGTTACGTGCGTATTTATGTGCTGGAAAACAGAAATACATTCACATAAGGGAAAGAAAAAACAAAAATACAAGTCATTGACAACAGGGGAAGTGCACAGGGAAGGATTTTATTCAAGGGCTCTGAACGATTTCTCACCTTTGTTCAAAAAACTTTGTTCAAAAAAATTTTCGAACTCACTTTGAAACTGTACCTAACTGAAAAATCTGGAAAACAGAATCAAACTTCTCTTGGTCTGGTCTGAAACGGCCTAATTTCGAAAATAATATTCGTAGTTAATAGAAGACTGATATTTTTTCCCCAAAATGTTGAAACAGTTTTTTTTTTTTTAATTTTAAAACATGAAGTTTTATTCGAATACAGTAGGTACGCATTTGTTCTGAACTGAATACTTACTTTTTTGAATTTTGTAACCGTCTTAATCGTAGGTGCATTGCATTTTGAATTTCTTTTTTAAATTTGTTCTTATACATATTCTTTCTTTTTTGAATTTTGTAAGCGATCGTAGGTGCATTGCTTTTTTTGACATTGTTTTTTTTTTCAGTTTTCGCTTAATTTTCTCGTGTTCGATCGGTAGATTTTGTGAGTCATGGCGATTGTTAAAAAAGTACCAAAATTGTCAATTAAGCAAAAGGCTGAAATTTTAACTAAATTGAGTGATGTGAATCTGCAACATCGTTGAGTAAAAATTATGAATGCAACAAGTCAACAACATGCAGAAAAAAAAATCAAAGGGTGTTGAAAAAATGTGTTTCTAACCCAGAGTCCGGTCCGGGAAAACGCAAAACTTTAGGAAAATGTGAATGTATCTAATATAAAAGGTTTTCCAATAAGAGGTGTTATCTTGACATTCAAACAAAAATGGCATTTTTTGAGATAAATAATCAGATGTTTATTTCATTATAAAGCGGAAGGTATGCTGTTAATGGAACACAACTTCAGCCAAATGGCCGCCTCGACCACGCTTACAGGACCATATTCTTTTCATGTAATTTTCCATGACCAAATCGCAAAGTGGCTGCCATATGTCCTCGATAGCCTCAAGAATTCCATCTTTGAGGTCTTGAATCGACGCTGGGCTGTTGGCGTTGCCACAAAGAAGTCACAAGGTGTTAAATCACAAGATCTCGGTGGCCAATTGTGATCACCTCTGCGAGAGATAACACGGTCCGGAAACTTTTTTCGTATAAGATCGATGGTTTCATTGCTTGTGTGGCACGTAGCGCCGTCTTGTTGAAAGTAAACGTTGTCCAGATCAATACCATCCAATACTGGCCATAAAAAATCATTAATCACCTCTCGATAGCGCAAACCATTGACCTTAACTGTTGCCTCATTTTCGAAAAAGTAAGGTCGAATGACCCCGCCTGACCATAAACCGCACCAAACAGTCACGCGTTGAGGATGGAGAGGCTTTTCAACAATAACTCTTGCGTTTTTCGAGCCCCAGATGTGACAGTTTTCTTTGTTGACCTAGCCTCCGAGGTGGAAATGGGCCTGGTCAGTCAAGATGATTTTTCGATGAAATTCCGGATCATTTTCATGCATTTCAAGCACCCAATCAGCGAAGACACGACGTTGTTGATGATCAGCCGGCCTGAGTTCTTGCGTTAACTGAACTTTATAAGCCTTAAACCCAAGGCTTTATGCAAAATACGGTGTAATGACGTTTGTGGAATGCCTAATTCCAAAGAACGACGAGGAATGGACAAACCTGGGTTTTCTTCAACACTTTGGGCTACAAAAGCAATATTCTCAGTTGTTTTTGAGCGACGTGCACGGGTTTTATTCTTCACATCACAAACTTGTATCAACAGCTCGAATTTGTCCACCAATTTCTGTATTACGGTCCGACAAGGTGCTTCACGACGACCCAAAAATGTTTTAGTTTTACGAACCGTCTCTGCCAAATTTTCAACAATTTAAGAGTGAATTAGAATTTTAATAATTTCAATGCGTTGTTGAAGCGTGTATCGTTCCATTTTTATTAATGGCGTAGTTTCTACTTGTCAAATGTCAAAACATGACAGCTTCAAAAGTGACAGCTACCGAAATAGCGGACTATTCAAAATAACACCTCTTATTGGACAACCCTTTATAACGGAATAAAATTTGTGTGACTCGGTTATTGCAATAAACTCAATAAACGCAACCGCCAAAATATCTTTAAGTTGCTTTTATCGAGGACGTACTGTATTTTGAAGTTCGAATTTAAGATTGTTTATTTTTAAGGCCTGTTAATACCTTGTAGTTTTAAATCCGCCCCTGTTTTTCTCTGCCCTTTACAAAAATGGGAAAGACCTTATGGAAAAACAATAAAAATATATGTACAGATAGGTATTAACAAGAAAAAAAAGTAAAACAAGTGCACAAGTATCAGAAAAAAATCTACCTACAGATAAATACGTACTTAGCTGAAGGTAGTTTCATAGCTATAACCTTTAAGGCTCCAACATAACCTGAAATGCGAACAAAGAAAAATAAAACATGCCAACAAGAAACAGGAAAAGAAAAATTGTTTGAAACACAAAAACAGAACTACGACGAATGACTGGAATACAAATTGTGTGCGCTGTCAAAGGGGATCTGTGGATCTTGGAATGGGATTCCGCCTAACTGGCGTTCGTGGGTGATTATAGAAAACGATTATGGGGGTTTGTTTAAACAATAAGAAATGAATTTATCAAAAATCAATTAATCTAAATTATTTTGTCCATATAAATTATCAAATATGAATTATTCGTAGAATGATCCCTTTAAGATGCATTCATCCAAGATGAATCTTGCAGTCAAATTTATTCAACATGAATCCCTTCTTGAAATAGTCACGACGTCACGTCTCAATCTAAACTCACAAAATTAAGACTAATTTATCTAAAATGAACTTCATTTTACACGAATTGACGAATTCATTCAAAACAATTCATCTGAAAAAGATCATCGAACGTTCATTGAAAATGAATTCATTAAGAGTCTATTCCCAGCCGTGACTCCTTCCTATAACAGATGGCGCTCAGATCGCAGCCTTCCACTATTTAAAAATAGTGATTTGGTATGAAACTCAATCATACCAACAACAAAAACAAAAAAATCCTTGGTCTTGTCTAAAGACAAAGCCATTCAGAAAAATTCAACGGGTGACCAAAGAACACAAAGGAAAACTTTCCCCTAACATTTCTATACACAGATACAAAGTTTGATAAATACAGAGGAGCTAAACAAAAAATTCATGGAGGATAATGAGGGGACAGGGGGGGATATAACTCGGTAGGAAAGTTGAGAGATTTTTTAGCAGAAAAAGAAATTACAAGGACGCACGTACACAAGAAATAACCGATTCAACCCCCCTCAACCCAGCCAACATAAAAGAAAAACAACAAAAATTATAACAATACTCTTCGCCCAAGAGGATTGCAAAATAATCACAAGAGAGCAGCAGCTCTTTTGCCCTTCCTTTTGAGTCGTACAAGTGACTGTTGCTATACCTCCTAATCCCTTCTCTTCAATCTCTCAGAATAACCCACCCTCGCTCATAACTGCCCCTCCACGCTGCAAAAAAAAAAAACAAAATATTTCGCTTGTTGCTTGATGAAAAATGGGGTTGAATTTGCGAAACAAATGAAGAAGAAATAAAAAAGCGATACAGGTATGATGGAAAATGAAATCAGACCATAAAACTAGAAGATAAATGCTGCTGTTGTTGCTGTTGCTGTTTTTATTTATGGCAAGGACGAAAGGGGTTTGGTTATTTCGGAGGTGTTGGCTGGGTTTATTTTTGGGGGTTTTGTAGTGGAAAATTTTGTTTTGAATGACCTGCGTTACGTTTGAATTGAGATTGGTAGAACGTTAACGTAGAAGCATTCATATACCTACGATGTCTGTTGTTGATGAACCGCAAAAGAAGGTGGAAGTTTTCAACTCCTACCTTATCGACTTTTTTAGTTAAGGGAAAATTTTGATGCGAGTGTGTTAGCTAGTTGAATGGTAAAAATTGTGTAGACATGGGGTTTTGTGTATTGTTTTTGTGTTTAGAGTGTGAAATGAAGCGAACGACAACGGTTGAATTTAGATGTTGTCAGTTTTGAGGTTATGTCTTATTTAAGGTGGAAGAGATTTGTTGTGTATGTAAAAAACATGCAAACATGATTTGAAGGAGGGATAGGTTTATATATTCTTTTTTGTAAATTGAAGTGCTGTAAGGTGGAGGGATAAGAATGGATTTTTAAGGATTTTAATAACAAATGTAAACTCCAGAAACGAAATCCACATGTGAATAAAATTCATTTCTTTGAACAAAAATGAACCTGCTTGAGAGGGTTTGATTATCTTCTTATTGCCATGTTGTTTCTGTGTTCTTAAAAGTGGTCTTAAGTGGCCCCTAATTACGAATATCTAAAGGGTTTTTCAATAGGGACGCTACAAAAGTTTTCTTAAATAAAACAAACGGTTTTGGATATCAATGCCCTCATCGAACTTCGTTCTCAATAATTCGATTGTTTGGCCCGCTGTGTGACATGTGGCACCGTCCTGTTGAAACCATAAATCGTCCAAGTCCATATCATCCAATTCATTCCAAAAATGATCGGTTAGCATTGAGCGCTAGCGATTCCCATTCACAGTAACGTGCCGGTCTTGATCATCACGGAAGAAGTACGGCCCAATGACACCACCAGCATGTAAACCGCACGAAACAGTGATTTTTTCGGGATGTAAGGGTGCCTCGTGAAGCACATGTGGATTGCTACCTGACCACTAACGCATATTTTGCTTATTGACGAAGCCATCCAGCCAGAAAGGCTCATTTCTGAAGATGATTTTCAATGAAAATCCGGATCATTTTCAAGTTGTTGCACAGCCCAATTCACGAACATACGACGCTTCTGGTGATCAAGCGGCTTCAGTTCTTGTGTCAATTTGATCTTGTAAGGATGTAGGCCAAGATCTTTTCGCGAAATTCGCCACAACGACGTCACAGACATGCCCAACGCTTGAGAACGACGTGTGAGAGACTGATTTGGGTCTTCCGCAATTGATGCGCTAGCGGCAGCAATATTCTTCACACTACTGGCACTTCTTTGTCTCATTGGCACGGGAACATTTTGTACTGAGCCTGTGGATTCAAATTTTTCCACTAGACTCAATTGTTGATCTGGCAAGACGATTATGACGACCATAAATTGTACGTAGCGCTCTTAAACTGTTGACCACTGACTCCGAATTTCGGTAGTAAATTTTAATAATTTCGACTAGTTGTTGGATCGTATACCTCTCCATGATGAAATGGCAAACCTTACTGAAGAGAAATGTCAAGAGAACGGGAAAAAATATGGCGTCGTTTGCTGTCCCTATCGGTCTACTTTTGTAGCGTCCCTATTGAAAAACCCTTTATATCTATACTTTTATATTAATTAACGGTTTTCCAATAAGAGGTGTTATTTTGATAATTAAAGAAAAATGGCATTTTTCGAGATAAATGATCTGATGTTTATTTCATTATAAAGAGGAAGGTGTGCCGTTAATAATGGAACACAACATCAGCCAAATGGCCGCCACGACTACGCTTACAGGACCATATCCTTTTCATCAAATTTTCCATAACCAAATCGCAAAGTGAATTCCATCTTTGAAGTCTTGAATCGACGCACGCTAGGCTGTTGGCGTAGACCTTATCTTTTAGGTGTGGACTTCTTCCTTTGGGGCTTAATGAAGACAAGAGAACGTGCTTATCTCAGAAACTGCTCAATCAAATTGAACAATCTTTTTAATGTAGAATGGTCCATTTATCGTAGAAGGCTTGAAGCTATATTATATTAGGCTGCGAGCAATAAGAGCAAAGCCTCAGTGAAAAATGTGAAAAAATAGCAAAAAGTTAAATTTTTGAAGGCTTCTGTTGTTTGCTTGAACGTGCTAATCTCAGGAACTGCAAAATCAAATCGAACAATTCCAAGTCCATTTATCGAGGAGGGGTTTAAGCTATACAACGTTGCGAATAATAAGAGCAAAGCATCAGTGAAAGTGTAGCGAAAACGGGGAAAATTATACATACATATATGAAGGCTTTGAGTTTGAGAACAATTTCGATTTAGAGAGAGTTAACTGTTTTAAAACAACTTCGCAACAAAATTCCCATGCGGACATGATGCACAAGTCGAAGACACACCTCTGGCCGGTGGATGAGGTAGAGGCGGACGAAGTCGCGGGCAACTGCTTGTATTATATATTACTGATATCCGACAATTCAAATTGTAATTCAAACAAAAGTCAAAGAAATCGAAAAATGTGTTCAATGTTTTCTTATCGGTAAAATAAAAATAACTAAATTCCTAGATTATATTCCGAAAAAATATGTCAAAATCACACAGTAAACACCATTTTTAATTGCCCCAAAAACTTTCAATCTAATCAGCAAATTTAAGGTGAATCTATTTTTGCAAAACAAAAACAAAAATGGAATTCTCAAACCTATGAATCATGAAAATTCTCGATAAAAGTAAAATCACATGCGTACAGATGAGATTGAAGCACTTCATCTCTTTTGTTATAGCTCAAAATTCAAAAACGTGCACCCACTTGACTTGGATCTAATTTCGGACCAATGGATTTGCATTTTCTCATATATAAGTACAAAAAAAAAAGAACGTCATCTATATATATAAAAGACTAATTCGTTAAATTTATGTTATCTTTTCAAATTGACAAGCGGTTGACCGATTTTCTAAATTTTTCTTTTAAAGTAAAGAGGAATAAGGGTAGAAGGTTAATATCTTTTACGTTTAGGTAACCAGGCTTTAATCTAGGTTCAGTTCACCCACGTGCAAAAACTTAAAACTCGATATTGTTTTCTCTACTTCACGAAGTTAGAGTAGACATGCGTACACTAAAATGAAAATAGCTCTTAAAAGTACTAAGTATCCAAACTCTTAAGGTAA
>CAKKXW010000002.1:18257982-18364326 GCA_920937365.1 Sphaerophoria rueppellii | reverse complement strand
GAATAGACGCATTTTATCTTTCTAAATGTCCAGTAAAAGTTGATGGTTTATTTGGGGATAGAAAAAAAGAAACGCTTACGATAAATTCATGGACAGTGTCATTAATTACAAAGGTATGATGCTTTTTTGGATGCTCCAAGATGGGAAAACATTCATTTGGGAAAATTGTACTTCCCGTCGTTTCTTTTAGAATTGGCAATTCTGGTTAAATGACGGGAATGCTACCACTTACAATTTATTCAGAGCGGGTACAACGTCCCGCGGGTTGGCTAGTAAAATATAAATAACAAGCTAGAAGAAAGCGCGCAATACTTTGGCAACGAAAAAGTCCAAAAAAGTATCTTATCTTCGAAATATCATTTTATACCTAATCGAAATAAAAAGCAACAACCTTCAGCAAGTCGGTTTTTTCATAGAGCAAGACACAGACAGAAATAAAAGAACAAAAAATAAATTTAATCAAATTGTTTAAATAAGAGAAAAGAAAAGAAAAAATACAGACACATCCAAGAGTCATTCATATATTCTCATTTATATTTTCGCAGGTGAATCATAATTCTTTACCTGGAAATCCAAGTCGATAGGTCTCCACTCCATTGCTTTTTTTTTCTTAATCGATTCGTTGAATTTTAGAATTCGCGTGTTTCATCATCATCCTCATCATCGTTCGTTGTTTTTGCCGTCTTCAGTCATCGCAAACGCAAGCATCTGTTAATAAAATTGGGCAAAGAAAATACCTATACCAGTTAATCTGGTGTGTTGGCTTTTCTACGAAAAAAAAAAAACATTAAAACTGTCTTGGGTGTCCTCTTCGAAATAGAGTTGCCATACTGGATTTTATAGGGAACCTCCGGCAAATAGTTATGAATCTTCCAAAAAACACAAAAAATGGTTCTGCCATTAGCCGTTCAATATCGGCTTACAATTCGATCAGTGAGAATGCCAGCGAAGACCGTGACGAATCTATTCGTCGTTGTTCTTTCATCTCGGCCTTAAAGCATACGAAATTCAACTTGTCCCCATAACCTTTCACTTTATAAAGGATTTTCCAATAAGGTGTTATTTTGAATACCGCTATTTCGGTAACTGTCACTTTTTCAGCTGTCATTTTTTGACATTTGACAAGTAGAAACTACGCCATTAATAAAAATGGAACGATACACGCTTCAACAACGCATTGAAATTATTAAAATTCACTCTTAAATTGTTGAAAATTTGGCAGAGACGGTTCGTAAAACTAAAACATTTTTGGGTCGTCGTGAAGCAATTTGTCGGGCCGTAACGTAATACAGAAATTGGTGGACAAATTCGAGCTGTTGGGACAAGTTAGTGATGTGAAGAATAAAACCCATGCACGTCGCTCAAGAACAACTGAGAATATTGCTGTTGTAGACCAAAGTGTTGAAGAAAACCCAGGTTTGTCCATTCCTCGTCGTTCTTTGGAATTAGGTATTCCACAAACGTCATTACACCGTATTTTGCATAAAGACTTGGGTTTAAGGCTTATAAAGTTCATTGAACACAAGAACTCAAGCCGGCTGATCATCAACAACGTCGTGTCTTCGCTGATTGGGTGCTTGAAATGCATGAAAATGATCCGGAATTTCATCTTGACTGATGAAGCCCATTTCCACCTCGGAGGCTATTCGTCAACAAGCAAAACTGTTGCATCTGGGGCTCGGAAAACCTAAGAGTTATTGTTGAAAAGCCTCTCCATCCTAACGCGTGACTGTTTGGTGCGGTTTATGGTCCGGCGCAGCGGGCTCCACCTTACTTTTTCGAAAATGAGGCTGGGGCAAGAGTAACGGTCAATGGATTGCGCTATCGAGAGATGTTTAATGATTTTTTATGGCCAGAATTGGATGGTATTGATCTGGACAACGTTTATTCTCAACAAGACGGCGCTACGTACCACACAAGCAATGAAACCATCGATCTTTTACGGAAAAAGTTTCCGGACCGTGTTATCTCTCGAAGAGGTGATCACAATTGGCCACCGAGATCTTGTGATTTAACACCTTGCGGCTTCTTCTTTTGGGGCCACGTGAAAAGATAAGGTCTACGCCAACAGCTCAGCTTCGATTCAAGTCCTCAAAGATGGAATTCGTGAGGCTATCGATGACATATGGCAGCCACTTTGCGATTTGGTTATAGAAAATTTCATGAAAAGGATATGGTCCTGTAAGCGTGGTCGTGGCGGCCATTTTGCTGAAGTTGTGTTCTTTTATTAACGGCATACCTTTCTCTTTATAATGAAATAAACATCCGGTCATTTATCTCAAAAAATGCCATTTTTCTTTGAATTTCAAAATAACACCTCTTATTGGAAAACCCTTTATAAGAACAAGCATATGAGCAATTTTTGCGTCAAACACATTTCCGTTTGAATTCGTTACTTCCGTCCGAAAAACTCAAACTTTTAGTGAAGTATTTAATCTAGGATTCCTAAAACAATCCGTTTATTCAACATTTTCAATCAAGAAAGAAATGTAACGGATATGTTGAATAAACACGAACCAAAAAAATGCTACGTGCTTCTTCTTCGACAATGTGTAGGTGCACGATGCAACTATTAACCGTTCATCCAATTTTCTTAAAATTTACGACATTCCTACCCCCAGAACTTATTACTGTTTGCCCACACACACTCTTGTGTCAAGTCAATGCAAACATTGACGAAGACTGGTTTTCATCTCATTTTTCGCATCGAACGATTGCGACTGTATGCCGAGTTGAGTGATTCAAGATTCAACCTGTTGACAGTGTCGATTGTGGTTTTGTGGATAATGTATTCCAATCTTCAGAGATAAGTGTCTATAAATCTCGACAATACCGCAGACTTAAAGGTGATCTTGTTCGATATAACTAAGTCCAGCGCACGCTTATTAAAAACAACGAAAAAAACTCGTTTTCTACTCCCTCGTTGTCGTCATCCTAATCACATCACCATCACCGCCAGCAAACTTGTCGCAGTCGTATATTTTGTTATTGACCACGAAGAAGACTTATGACAAACACCAATACTGGCCATGGCGACTCTGAGTCGATGTTGTGTTGTTGTCGTCGTTCGTCGATAAAGACGAAAAAAAGGCGAAAACAAAAAGAGTGAGAACAATCTCTCTTTATGAATATTCAATGAGTCTTGCTCTCGGTCTCGAACTCTAAGCTGCCTCCAAGTCCCCATAATAATATAACTAAATTGAACGACCGACTCAGCCAACGCAGGGCTCCCATCATCCACCACCACCGCACCGCCGTCTTCGTCGGTCGCTGCCGCCACTGCTCAGACTTAATCAACAAGTTTCATTTGAGTTAACAGCCAGATGGTGGCAAAGTCTAGATGGTTCGTTATATTTTGATGATATGGCAGTGGCGGCGGCGGAGAAGATAGTGTGGCGACAAAAAAAAAAAAAAAAACAAAACGGCAATGAAGAAGGCGAGGCGTTTTTCGTGAAAGAGAAGATGATGTCGAAGTTGTGTATGATGACAAACCAAACCAGTCACTTTATTCAGTGAGCCGATGCGATGTGCCAGTAGGTGTGGGTATAGATACCATATCGAAAGGAAATGCCATCGAAAAGGTGGAAAGAGAGGAGAGAATATTGATAGCAACAAGCAAACTCATACGTATCGAGCTGTTACGAAGAATTTTGTTCGCTTATTCATGAGATACATTTACGATTCGTTGGCTTCTTGATTCTGTGTGTTTTTTTGTTTGTGGCCGGGCTATGCCTTTCCGCTGCCGCCGCGCCGCTTCGAACCGCCACCGTCTGTCAAATAACATTTCGGAATCACCTATAGCATTGAACGGAAAAATAACGACTTATAGGAGATGAATACTATACACAACGTAGAAAACGACGACGACAAAAAGACAACCATGATGTTGTATGATGATTACGTTGTGGAGAGGATGATGATTTTGGTGTCGCCTCGATGTCCGCCACGCATGGCTCCCATTAATGGTTTTTTTTTGTGTTCGTTTCAAGTAGAAGTTGTAGCTGTTGCTCTCCCTCAACTTTTTTAACGCTCATATACTTTATGTTATTTTTTGTTGTTGTTGGAACTGAATCCCATTTTTATCCCAGAATGATGTTAAGGTTTTTTGCTGTTGTTGTTGTAGACAAAGTTTATCACTCTGGGCACTGTTGCTTTTGTTTGGCCGATGAAATTGTTTTTATTTACTTAAGTGGGTGTTTGCGGTGGTGCGATAGGGTACCATGGGAGGAAGGCGGCAGCGCGCGCGGCGGTGGTAGTGTAGTGTTCTGTGTGTGACCGATGACGATGTTCATTCTGTTGTTTGTTTGGTTATGGAATCGAGTGTGTACCGTCTAGGCGTCTACGTTGGTATTTATGGATATTTTTTTTGCTTTTTGTAATGTCCTCTGTTCTGTTCTTGAAAATAAATAATAATAAATTAATGGGGCTGAAATTTTGGAAAAGACCAATTCCAAGGAATTGAATGGGTTCCATGTTTCATGGTAAAGTTTATCGTTTATTGTTTTGCATTCAGAAAATTACAAGTACCTACACAAAAATGACGTGTTTGGGTGAGTTGTATTTTATTGTAAAAAAAGCTGTGTTGAATGTTACCGCGCCGTGTCACGTCATTTGTTATACTGTTTTTCTCTTTGAGGACAAACTGTTGATGCTTGTGGTATGTCAATCCAGGTTTTTGTTCTTCTCATTTCTTGAATTCTAGAATCGACGAAAAGGGTCGTTGTTGGTAGATCGTGTCGCCGCACAAAGCTACACAGGCTCTTTAATTCCCTAATGCCATTTTAAAGCGGTGAAACGTTCAGTAAAAAAGGTCAAAACAGCCAGTTTAGGAAGCATTGAAAGCTCTGCCGTTTTTTTTTCACGATAAAACACCAGATTTTCACTGTTTTTTTCAGAGCTCATTCTATGAACATACGACGCAAATTGAGGTCGCCTGGCTCCAATCTTTGCACAAGTTATATTTTATACGCTTTTAGGCCGATATGAATATGAAAGAACATTTCCGAATTTATTCGTTACGGTCTTCGAGTACACTCTCAGATGCAACCGATAGAGTCTTAGTGTTACGTTCTTATAATGTGATCTAACCGGTCGAGCATCGTCCACTTATGTCAACGCGAACTGTAAATGTTGGCACCGGTCGACTATGGGCACCGTAATTTCCTCGAAACGTTCGAAGATGATCAATAATAGAGTGGCGCTACAGCTCTTGAAGAGCCAAGGCCTAAGTGGCTTACTCTCATCAACAATTCTTTGAGTACATGTGAAGAATTGAGGAAACCTACAATTTAAAGCCGATTCCGAACGGCAAAGTTGAGAAGCACTTTTTTCGTGACAGATTGATACTCTTGGAAGTTTGTTCAGTTCTTCTCAAGAGGCAGTACCCGTGAAATATGTAATAAAAACTTTATGGAAACGAGGAGAACTTGAACCCACGACATACTGCTTAGCAGCCAACTCACCTAACCACCTAGCCACGGACACTATGATAGTGTGATACTGAAGCAAAAATGATGAAAAAGTTTGATAGGAGTCACACGTGATCTGTCAAAAGAAGCCTACAGTATAGGGGTAGCACGACAGCTCCGAAAATCCAACGCCAAAGTGGCTCATGACAAATTTATACTCATTGAGATACATAGATATAGACTCGCTGTCAACCACTGCATGTTTCGACACTCAGAATTTAGTCATTTAGGGATTACATACTTCTTAATTCGACATATAAATTCATACAATATGATCACAAAATTTCAAATATCTAGGTAGTTTGCTGACGTTTTTCGTCTTGAATTGAAATAATTTTCGCAAAAAAGAAATATTTTTCTTTTTCCGTTTGATTGTCTCCCATTTGGATCTATTCCAAATGGCCGTTTATTTGCACAGTTGGAAATATATTTACCCCCAATGCAATAATTTAAAAATTAAAAATTTCTTAAACAAATATTTTAAACGCATAAAGACTAAAGAATTTCGGCCAATTTTGAAATACATTTCCAACAAAATATTTCCGTTTTCGAACGAGTGGTGAGTTGCTTCTTGCGAATGCCATTCAATTTTATTTCATTTTAAGTTGGAAAGAATGAGGTTTTCCCCTGGCAATGACAAATGTAATAAACAAAACAAAATTGAGATAAAAATTAAAAACTTTCATGAGCAAACAGTAAAAATGTTGATTTTTAAGAGGAATAATGCTGCAATGGGGTAAGACTTGTCACATCAAGTGCCTGGTACTCCAAGTTGGGGGTTGTACGTCGGGGTGATTTCCCGACTACGTAGAAAAACATTTAGTTGTGAAGCAACAACAGGCTCCGGAAACGGACGGATACACTGATGACGACCCTAGCAAATAACGAAATTCGGATATGCACGTGGAATTTTAGGTCCCTTAATAGACAGCGGGCTGCACAACAATTAGCCGAGACTCTCAACTGCTACAAAGCAGACATTACCACTATCCAGAAAATGCAATGGGGCAAAAGGAGGATAAAAAACTGCGACATCTACTATGGTAATTGTAACCGAGAGCAACAAGAGCTGCTCTTTGGATGTAGATTCGTCGTGGGAAGCAGGCTCAGCCAAAAAGTCTTGAGCTTTAAATGTGAAAGCGAACGCATCACGACGATCCGAATCAAGTCTTAACAAGGCATAGAAAGAAGAGAGCTGCTGGATCAAGGTCATCGAGCAAGAACCGATGTCAGCAGAGATAAACAAGGTAACGTCATAATAAAATCGCAGTCAATGCTGGGGATTTGGAAATACCACTTCTGTAGACTGTATTACAGCGACGACGAACAAATCCCCGCCTTCAGACAGGAACTTTTCATAGGACACGATGAAAGCCAACAATTTCGTGAACCCGACTAAGAAGAAGTGATAACGGCAATATTAATGTTGAAGTAAAACAAAGCTGAAGCAAATGTCCTAGCTGCCGAGATGTTCAAAGTAGCAGGCGACGATGTAGACAGGAGCTTGCACCAAATCATCTGTAATCAGCCTACTTAACATCGCCTACAAGATCCTCTCTGCCGTAATATGTGAACGTGTGAAGCGTTACGTCAATAATCTAATTGGTCCTTATCAAGGAAAGTCAACCATCGACCAAATTTTCACTTTGCAGCAGATCCTGGAAAAAACCTATGAACACCAAATCGATATACGTCACCTTTTCATCGATTTTAAGGCTGCGTATGACAGCATCTACTGATACGAACTGTATAAAGCTATGGCCAGTTTTGGCATTCCTGCTCGTTCGCTGGTCGAAAATGACGATGGAGAACTCACGCTGCTCCATCAAGGTTAGCAACGAGCTTACGGAATCTTTCGATGTCAAAAAAGATTACAAACAAGGTGATGCACTTTCCTGCGATTTTTGCTAACATCGTTCTTGAGATGATATTGCAGAATTCTACCGTCAACACCAGAGGCACTATCTGCCAAAAATCTGTTCAACTTCTCGCGTACGCCGATGATATTGATATAATGAGAAGAACAGAGCGTGATGTCAATGGTTCCTTTGTAAGAATTGAGACAGAAGCGGCAAAAATGAGTTTGTTAAATGAGAGAAAAACGAAGTATATGCTGTCGTCGAGGTGTTACACCCAACAACAACGCACGGCTCGGACAGAACATCACAATGGATGCATACAACTTCGAGGTAGTAGGGGAGTTTTTCCACCTAGGCTCAGCTATTAACACGGGCAATAACACCAGCGGCACCGAGATCAGATGAAGAATATTTCTTGCTTATCGCTGTTTCCTTAGAAAGCAATTGCGTGGTAAAGCCCTCTCTGGAGCAAATAAAGTGAAACTATAAAACACCCCCATCATCCCAGTCCTGCTTTACGGTGCAGAAGCATGAACCTTGACAAAATCGGATGAATGTGCCTTTTAGACTGTTTCGAGAGGAAAGTTCTTTGGGTCATCTCTGGCCCCGTGTGCATTGATGGGGAATGACGAAGAAGAAACAACAGCGAACTTTATGGATTGTACAACAATATGGACCTAGCCAGAAGAGCCAAGGTCCAGAGACTCAGATGGCTTGGTCATTTAGAGCGAATGGACACCAATGCTCCGGCCCGGAAAGCCTTCGACACTATTCCCGAGGGACTTAGGAGAAGGGGAAGACCGTGACTCAGGTTGCACACACAAGTGGAAGAGGACCTCAATCTACTTGGAGTGCAAAACTTGAGACAGCTAGCTAGGGACCGAGCTGGCTGGTGGAGACTGTTGATTGAGGCCCAAATCCACAACGGATTGTACTGCCACCTTAAGTAAGTACGTATAGCTGCAAAGCATAATTTTTATATTCCGTAGGTTATTAACGAAATTTTTCACGTGAAATGAAGCACGCTCTCATTGGAAAGCTAAATTATTTGCGCCGAAAAATTTCTGGGAACTTTTAATTTATTCTGACTATACTTTCAACAAAACATTCCATTAAATTCCGCATTGATCAAATTAGTTATCATTTTGAAGGGAGTACCTACCTAGTTTTTTTTTCCCGGGAAAAGAGACGTTCCAAAAACTCACTTTTAAATAAATTTTAATTCTGGATGAAAAATTTATTCCAAAGTTTAAGTTTTACCAAGAAAAATTGAATGTATCTTCTCGTCGCTCTATGTAAAAATTATTTCAATGCCTAATTTTTTTCCTGTGAAAAATTCTCATTTACTTAAAAATTACATACAAAAGCAGAGAACATAAAATTATGTGAATAAAAACTTGGCACCAACATAATTCCAAAAAAGAACACAACATCTGCCATATTCTCTGAGGCCGAAATGACAACACAAGATTATACTCCAGTCTCATTCAGCCATTTCCCGGGAAGGCCACATGTGTATACAACATTCTACAGACATTGTAAATTCTTCATGCTTCCAAACCAAACTCTTTCAACATTGTCTTCCTCTTTGCTTAATTTTTTTGTTTTCATTTTTACCTACCTATCAGTTTTCTTGTTTTTGCAACTATAATCTTCCTGGCCATCTCCACATTTGGCTGCAGCCCATTTAACACTCCTCTGAGCACTGCTCGCTCTGCCAATGCCATATTCCATACAATAACGAATACCAAGTCCATTCTCAATATAAATTAATGCTGTGACTGGAGCCTGGACTGGACCGGACGACCGATTGTTTTGAAGCCATCTGCGACATGTTTGATGTTCTTTATGTCCTATCCCCCAACAGAAGAGCTATTATACACCGGGAAGGGAATCCCTTTTCGCAGCAGCAAACACCAACTTTCATGTGACCGGGGGAGACACACACACCGGGATGATTAATGCTGAGAAAAGCTAAAAAAAAAGAAATTGTATGATAACTGGAAACCCAACCACAAGTCCACAGCTCTCCGCAGCAAGAGGCACTCCATGATGATGACTGGCGTCGTTTTTGTCGTCGTCGTCATCGTTACATGGAAGAGACTCCTGCTGCTTAAATGTCTCGTCGTCGTAGATCGTCGTCGTCGTAGTCGTCAGTTGTGCTGGCTGTTTGTAGTCATTCCACATCGTAATGATCTAAATTCGAACGCGTTTCTCTGTTGATGCTGTTGCTCCCGGTCCTCAGTCTTGTTACGAAGCAAAACTTGTTTCACCTTACGACTACCAGAATCCACAGCCTCATCGTAGCCGTTTGCATGCGTTGTCGTTGTCGTCGTCATCGTCGTCGTTGTAGAGAAATGAATTGAAAACGGTGTACCGGTCCCTAAAGAGCTCAATTCAATCTTCACTGCGGACCAGGGCTGAAAGGGGGAGCACACAGCACAATGGGAAAAAGTTGAATAGATTTCTGGTTTATCTTGTTTTTTTTTTTCAATTTTAAATTTTTATTTCATGCGGAGCAGATTGGATTGGTCTGATATATCTACCAACCGAGAATCAGGAATACCAGAGCAGCAGAACAGAGATTCGTCTTCGAGTTCTTCAACTTACCCCATCTCTTGTCTCTCCCTCTCTTTCTATCTCTTTTGACTGTTTACTAGCAAAAGCCAGCTTTGATTGCACCTAAAGAGTTCGGAGTATCTCCATATAACGAGAAATGATGCCAGTTCTGCAATCTGCAAGATGGATGGTGGCCCGGCCGGCGCAGGGCGGCGGTGTACATCACAAATGCAAGGACTATAATTATAAAACTCTTGTTCGTCCCGTTTTTCACTTCGCATACAAAGTTGGAAACGGATTGATTCATGTGAAGTTTGTTGTCTGTTTTTTTTTTTCTCCTCTTCTTTGGGTTTTCAACTAAACACTTGTGTCTGCGAAGACGGTACTCGGGAGCTCAAATAGGACTTGGAGTTTTTGTATTTCTCTTTTGAAAGGAAAAAGATTGGTGCCGATATGTTGTAAGTTCTTTGCCATCTCAAAGGGCTGCCAAGGAGGTATAGAGTACCCTCCTCGTTTAGTACTAAATTACGATAAAAAAGCCAAGAGGGACCGGGGTTTTCGTTCATTCATCTACCGGATCGAAGTCTGTCACGTAGTCGGTTTGTAATTAATTCCAAAGTACGTTCGTTCTACAAGCAATCCATACATGTAGAAGTTGTCATATGTGTTCGGGGCAATTTTAAAGGAGAATGAATTAGTAGTTAGATACTTGCTTGAGTCTACTTGTATGTTTTTTTTTTCTACGACCATGCATAAGGCTCCTCAGTAACGAAGGAAACGAAAAATACGTAAGCTTGCGTCCCGGATCGATTCGTATTCGTTGGTAACCTCTTTAACGTCGACTTGTGGTAAATCAGTTACAGACTGACAGCCCTGTCTTTGATTGCACAGGTGATAGATGGTTAATGTGTTTGTGTTGATGCTGGAGTTCTAGATCTACGTCGTCGTTGTCGGTCGGTCGCCTTACATGTTTGTGGCGATTGTAGGAATGTTCCGTTTTTGGGGGTTTGCGTAAGGAATCAGATGAGGTTTTATTTTTCCGATGACACTTAATTTATTTAAATTTGATGACGAAGTTTTTTTTTTGTCTAGAAAAAAGGTTCTACAGAATGGCTTAAATGCCATTAAATTTAACTGTTACTTGGGTTAGATATGTCAGATTACGTTAAGTGGAATCAATTTTACGAATGTTTGTCACTTGGAGAAGACTTGACTTTTACCTAATACCTTTTAACCTTATAGAGTACTAAAACCGGTTTCTTTCTACAAGAACAATATTTTTTTTCACTAGATTCGAAAGTAACTTCGGTACTTAAATCTACTAAAGTACAAATATTAGGCGTTGGCATTTTTTTTTCTGTACCCGTAAACTGGTACTTACAAAATACAAGGACTTCCAGTATCATTATTTCCAAGGTTTTATGGTACTAGAGTAACTAGTTAAGGTACTTAAAAACCTTTCAAGTACCAATAAAATTACTTTCAAGTATTTCCAAGTGCACGGTTTTTTCAAGTACCAATACTAACTAGTATCAGTAACGTCAAGTTAAATTGGGATTAATACTGAAAAATACTGGTTCTTGCAAGTGTTACTAGTAAGCTACTTAAGTATCAGAACTAGAGTACTGAATAAAGTAAGGATTCCTGTACTTGCAGTAATGTTTACAGCCCTGGTTGCAACAAACAGACGTGCTAGCGGCACAATTTACTAACTTTAATGTTTTTTAAATGCTCTCTTAGGCGAGTTGTACCAGATTTGTTGCAATTTTGGATAAGAAAAATGAAATAACGACAGCAGCAAGCCTTAAGCTAAAAACACACCGAAGCGGACAAAACGTCTTTTTGTCTTACGACAAAATATAGTGTCTCCGTGTCCATTGCTCGTATGAGGCAACACACATCGAAAAAGACACGACACGACAAAAAGTCTTGTCCGCTCGTCGGTTGCAGTAAATACATGGGGTTTTACAGCAGTAAAACACACCGAAGAAGACAAAAAGTCTGGGACAAACTGTCAGCACCTAAAACAATACACCGTCTTATGAAGTAACACACACCAGAGTGAACAAGACAAACAAACAGAAATCGACAAAAAACGTGTCAGGTGTATGTGTTTTATAGGAGCAACACACACCAAAGCAGAAAAAGACAAGACATTTTGTTTTTGTCGGCCTCGGTGTGGGGTAGAATGCGACACGACTTTTTGTCGAAAGTCAAAAGACCTCTTGTCTGATTCGGTGTGAGACTCAATAAATAATTTGTGTCAAAAACTTAACGTACTAATTTCTTCCCTAAATTGCTCCTAAGTTTTAAACACAAAATACAATCTTCGAGGAAACCTTTTCGCCTTGTCTAAACTGGTATTATTTTCCCTTTGAACGAAAAACATCTAATCACTTTCTCGACGTCAAAAAAAACAATAAACTCAATCACGTCTTCAAACGGCTTTCCCAAAAGAAACTCCTTCACAAGTCACAACACAAAGAAAATAAAAAAAAGAAGAGAAACGATTCCACGTTATCTAATAAAACCCACCTTATTAATTTTTTTTTTTCTTTTTTCCGAATTCTCTTTCCCCTGATTCATTTATTTATGTACGTGACGATGATGAGGATGACGTTATAACGAATCGAAGAGGAAATTCTCCGAAAACAAAATATTTATTTTGTCCAATACAAATTCAAATTCATCATCAATACCAATATAAAGAAAAAGAAAAGAAAAATAGGAGAACAAAAACCATCCATGATACTCTCATTCCATTATAATTGTGCCCTCTTTCGCAGAATAACTGAATTGATTCCAAGTATTTTAAAGTCAATCGGTGATATTGATTCTTTGCGTGTTTCATTTTTGTTGTTTTTTTTGTTGAGTGACCCTAGCTATAGGTTAGGGTTTAGGGATGAAACATGAAAGTATCATCAACATCAACAGGCTCTATCTTTCAGTGCTCCTTCAGTGCTCTTGACTTTGAATGACTTTGTAATAACAAAGTCAGGGCTCTGGCTACCTACGAGAAGGTGTTTTGTTGTGAAGCATTCGATGAATCTTGTTCTGTTGTCGTTATCGTTTCGAAATCCCTCACCTAATTTTTACTCAACTTCGTATAGCCTGGGGGTTTTAGTTGCATACTCAGTCGGTCATCAAATTACATATTAGCAAATTTTCGAGGTTTGGTTTAACATTTACAACTTTAGCTCTTTAACTATGAGCTTGCTTCTATCTGTGCTCTAAGGAATGTAAAAAGCAGGTTAAGGGTTTTTTTTGCCACACCAGGTCTCCTAATATCGATTGGAAAAAGATATCAAAAAAGAAAACCAGAAAAAGTAAACTGGAGAAATGTGAATGCTTCTTTAATCCAAAAAACGAACAGCCAAAGGTTGATAGCAAATAGATGGCCAACATTACTACTTTAGAGCTGTTCAATACTCAAATTTGTTATTAAGTCTGCGTCGAACGAACATCTACATGCTCATAATTAGGCATAAGTGTCATTCACACACATAACTTATTGGACAAAAAACTCATCTATCAAACGACGCGACGACTGATCACAATTTTGAAAATTGCTTTTCAAGCCTCGAAGGTTAGATGTACCTTGGACGACAAAAAAAGACATTGCGACACAATCACATCAATCATAAATTCATGAAGTTCGCACACATGAACTTAAAAGAAGAGATAGACAAAACAAACAAAAAATGCACACAACATGGTCACTCTTCTACTTCTAGACTCTATAGACGCTTCAACCTAAACCTATTCGATTGCGATGCAAATGATGGGAAATCAGCCAAAAGGGAAATCCACCCAGGAAATACCACTTGAAGTAAAGATGCACTTAAATGTCGAACGACATCTCAAAGGTTCCATCTCATGTCCGCGCAATTTCCGGGTATACAACTTCATTCACATTCTTCCTCTATCGACTCTGCAGCATGTGTTTTCTCTTCTATGTACACCGAATATCGTAGCCAGGTACATGTTCGTGATATGCCTTTGAATCCAAGTAGTGTGTGTGTGTGTGAGTATTTCGTCAATTTTTGAATTTTTGTAAACAGGAAAAATGACGTTCACTCACAGTTGCTGTACTGATATCAATGCTGCCGCTGCTGGCGGAATTCCCACATTTCTGATGCATGCCAAAGGAAAGAAAATCGTCCAGGAAGAGCGTAAAGATAGACGAAAACGAATTTTTGTGTGCACTGTGCATATGATGCAGCTGATGCATGTGTCTATTTGGAACTTGGCCAATCCTTTGTGAATAATGTGTAGTGTACAGGTTCTCAAATACATAAAACTCGAAAAATCTCAAGTAAGACAACATGAACGTAACTTGTCTTGATTTTGATAATGCAGGGCCGTACCGTAGGTATCATTCTTTGTAAACAAAAAAGTGCCAAATGAAATGTATTTACTTCCCAGTCCCGACTATACGGTTCTGTGTTTTGTAGAATTGCCCGAGGTTCTTTGTTATCGACACATAAAACAGGAATGTCTGCTAACTTTTGGCGCAGAGCATTAGCTAGCTATAAATGATTGTTGTGTTTTGTTTTGAACAGACAAATCACCATCTCATCTACATGAGACGATCGACACGCTCAAGACTATAGGTCTACATTTTTTTCTTTTGGTTATGTTGCGCTACTTAATGTTTAAAATATTTGCCACATTCTAGTCCTTCGGATAGCTTCACGTTCCTAGCAGTTGTTGAGATGTTTTTTTTTTCCATTTTAATGAAATTTTGACGCTGTTCGATGTGCGATTCGAACAATGGCGCCAACTTGACGTGGTCGCTTGCCTATTTTTGTGTATTCCATGTTTTGAGGGACAGAGTTGATAGATTGAGAATTGAATAGGCAGAGGTACCTGCATTTAGGACAAGAAAAAGGAACAGCATGAGTTCGTCTTCCAATTTACTTAAAAAATAAAATAAAAGCATAAGGCCTTGTCAAATTTTCGTGCCACATCGCATAGTGTTAAACATCTGCTTTTAATGAATTTTACAATAATTAAAACAAAATCTGGTCACACTAAAAGCTCGTAGTGGGCAATCAGTAAGTAACTGATTTTTTTTCGTTTAAATTTCTCAGGTAGGTACACCACGGCGAATGGTGATTCAATTGAATTGAGAAAATGTTAATTTACGTCGATGTTGTGTCGTCAAAAGCAGAATCACAGGCACAGCATGTGGTGTGTGTTTTCAATTCACAGAAATGAACTTTACTTAAACAAAAAAACAAACAAGTACACAATTTAACCACACAAGACATGAACATACTCATACTCATTTCTACAATCTTACTTCATTCAGTCTCACAAGCAAAACCCAGCAAAACAAAATAATAAAATAAACGAGGAAAATCCGAATAAAACGAAAAACAGAAAAAAAAATGTTCAAATCAAACCAACGCCAAAGCAGCAAAACCAGTGGATAAAAACGAGCACAACGAACGAACACCATACAAAACGTCAAATAAAAAAAAAAAGGAATAAAGGGGGCAAGGGAGAAAGAAGTCTGGGCTGATGATAAAACGTGTTCAGTGAGTGCTGCTCACCTCTTTTACGTCGGAGAGGAGATTCCATCTTCAGCTGTCCCCTGCACTTCATCTTCCCAACAACTGTATGTTTTTTGTACTGCCGCTAGCAATACAAAGTTAAGTGGGCATTTTCTGGTCTCCTCTTTGCTGCTTTCGGTTTGATGTTCATCTTTTTTGTTGCGACCTCGGTATTTGTTGGGGCTCTACGAATATGAAATAGTTGGTTGGGTTGGGTTTTGGGTATAGTGATAGTCAGCTTTTGTACAAGGGGATCTGAAGCCCTTTAAATGCTAAAGTGTTTGTGTGTGGGTGTTATGATTTGCATTTAACGTACACCAATGAATTTTGAGTCAATACTGACAAAGAAAATCCATAAATGATATTCTCTCGTGCGCGCTCTCTCGTTCTGGTATCTTGATTTTCATTGTGTGTATGTTTTATCTCTTAATTTCGAACACAGATAAACACATTTATGTTCCTAAAAGTGTTGCCAATTTAGTAAATTGTTAAAAAAAAGAGGACTCATTATAAAAATGTCATCAAAGTTGAACTTCTGCAAAAATAAATTAAGAGCTACTTGAATTCGTGTTCTTTAATTTCTGCTGTTTTAACAAAGAGAACCAGCAATACCAACAATCTAAAGGCCTGAAATCAAGTTTAGTAAATTTTCCAAATAATACGGAAGACAACACTGATAGCAAGGCTGCCACCTGAAAGCGCTGATGTGATATGTGATATGTATAGGTAAATTTAAATGTGAACTGTGAACTCAAGATCAATAGAATATTCTTTGTCTGAATAGAGTTCACATCCACTTTTATTGTTCGCCGAAGTTACCCAAATAAGGAACGGATTTTCTTAGTGTGATTGAAAGCAGAAACAACTTTTTTTTTCACAAATACTGGAAATGTGACTAGGTAACGTTAAATGGGACTGGATTGTAGCGGTAATGTGGAATAAGTCCGAAGTTATCACAATAAATTTAGCTGCATTCATTTGTAAGTTCTTATAAGCTTTGAAACTTGATAATGCAGGTGGTACCAATTAACTATCGGCATTCTTATATCGAGCAGATTTATTATTGTATTGCATAAGAGTATTGCCAAATGCGATCATAATTGTTTGCCATTCTACATCATGCAAGATCTGGCCAATACCAAAACTATTGGCTGAAAACATGCGTCTGATGTCAAAATCAATTAGAAATTCACTAGATACACAACAAAGCATAACATTACTTAAAAGTTTCAATCGTCACTTGTATATGTATTCTTATACCGATTACATACAGCAAAATAAATTGCACTTTATGCACTGAATACTAAAACTATTGCCGTTAGGTAAGGCAATGACACCTATGAGTGGGCGAATGAACCAACGGACGTGAAGTTTAATTACTAATAAAATTCCAGCCGCGCAAAGGTGAATTGGTTTTGCAGAGATACAAAGCCAACAAGAAATAAAAAATCGCAAAACGTTAAGCAATATTGGCGTGCGCGCACCCGCTTTTTTACTTAAAGACAACCAACCGGCCCACTATCCATAAATTCAAAATGGAAACCCCCATGCTTCCTCGCGCTCTGCGCACTACCCGCAACAGTTCTTATATCGAAAAGCACCTTTAGCCTATTAGCCTGTTCAGTACACCAACTTGAGGCAGCAGCAGGTTTGTGATTTGCATTCAAGCTGTTGGCAAATTTATTATTAGAATGTTGTGCAATTTATTAAAATGCTTTAAGAGAAAAAAACGCAACGTCTAATCCGTTTTTGGATTTATTTATTTTTTTTTTTTCAAATAAAATTCAAGTCAGGTTGTCGCAGTTTAGCAAAATTGAACGCACATGCATCATTTTGACAGGCGGAAGGGTGGGTGCGCGCACACCGCAATGATAGAAAACAAAAAACGCAAGCAAAAACGGTCGAAAATCCATATATGTGACAGCTTCGATTGTCGTGGGAATGGAATTTGTTGCACAACACTTCGTGAGCGACGTGCGATTGAAAAGTGTCTTAAACGTCAAAAGTGACGTTTAAAATCTAGTGATTAGCGATTATAGACTTAAAAATCTCATTTTATTGCCGTCTCTCTTCTGTCTAATAGAAATTTAATCTGTCACTTTGACCATTGTCATTCAAAGAGATTTAGTTAAAGATGCACACACAATATATATTATAAAGCCATGAGTCATGACTCATGAGCTTTAGGGTCTATAAAAAACAAATTAACAGTAGTATTCAATTACTATTGTGTTTGACTGTCTAGATTGTTAATTAAAACAACAGTATTGCCCAACATGGTGAGTGGGGGTGAAAGTAAGAGTATAGAGGTAAAACAACTGTCAAGTGTGAATAACACCATGCAACAGTTAATATTTATTCAGCAGGTTTGATGTCGCTTGAAAACAAAGAAATAAGACATTACTGTTGTCGCTCTCATCAAGATAAATATAATCTGCCATAAAAGGTATCAAATGTCAAAAAAAAAAAATGTACTAGAATAAAGAATTTGCAATGCAAACGAAACTCATTTTAGGTATATAAAAAACTAATAAGTGTCTCGCTTTCTTAATAAGCCCCAGACTTGACACACATAATACACAATAAAAATATAAGTCAGTCGGGCTTCCACAAGAACCTTAAAAAAAAAAAAACAACAGTTATTATTGAGTCAGAATGACATATTTAAGAAGGATGTGATGTCATTTAACGTGACCCACAACAAGAACAAGCCACAAAACGCCATTCGAATGAAATTCCCCACACAATTTTGTTTGTATTCTCTGCATCTCTTTTTTTTTGTTCTTTGCCAACTTTGTTGCTGCTGATAATGATGGTTGATGGGTCGTTCACGTTCAGACACATACATATATATATGTAAGTTGATATTGTATAGTGTTTTTGTTGTTTACCGCTAAAACGTGGCGATGATGATTATGACGACAGCACTGTGTTCTTAGATTTTATATTACTACATTCACTTCACTGAATGAGTCTCCCTGTGTCTGGTTTAATTAAATGGCAAAATGACAGGCGTGACAGTTGAACAAAGTGACAGAAAATATCATTGATGTCGCATGCGAATTAAATGGCAAGATGGTACATACAACATACAAAATATCATTTAATTTTTTCTTGTGTCTGACTGACGTTGTCGTCATCCTCATGGTGATAACGACGGCCTTTGACACTTGGACTATAAATTTGAATAACAAACCATGTTTTAATTTATTCCATTTCATGATGTGGTTAAAAGAATCACGCAACTGCTGACAAGGTTTATGCAAATGGTGTGCTTAATTGATAATGGTCGAATTTTGACAGCAATATTTGACAGTTGCGTTTGAAATCGATTTTATTTGCCAAAGAAAGATGGTAGAGAAAAATAATTGAAAATTGAATATTTTGTGATGTTCTAATGTCATCTTAATTTTTTCTTGCAAAGTAACGTAACGTAATAGGTACTGGTTGGTAGGTACTAATATTTGTCAGTTTAGTCTTATTACTCCAAAGTAATAGTAATAGTGCTAAGGTACCGTTCAGACTTTGTTTAACATTCAAAAAGTTCTGACGTGTTTTGTTTTAATATGATTTGTGAGCTGTTATTAAATTTCCGAACTCAGGCTCTGATATCAGTCAACATTAGGTCTGTTCCAGACTTTTTGTGCACTAAATTAGGCAATCTGTCAAAAATCTGAGGAGTGAGTGGGGAGAAAACTCTCTCAGATAGAAATTTTACAAATTCAAGAAACCAAATTCAAGAACTAATTTACAAAACCGGGATTGTTTTTTTTTTCTGTTTGATGTATGTCAAATTCTCATTTGACAGAACTCATATTTCTGCCGGAAGAAATTTTTGGGCTAAATTTGTTAGGGTGTTGAAATTTTTTACTCTCTCGTGAGCGCTCTCTTCTACACAATTTTTGAAGTTGGGAACAGACTCTGGCCAAAAATAACCAAATATTACTAAATTCGGCAGTTTCAAACTGAGTGTGGAACGGACCTTTTTATTGGCTGCAAAATTTAAGAGTTTGAAATCACGGCAAGCTCGACGAACTTCAAGGTTCTTTTTAAAATTTCATTATCCGCACAAAATGGAACAACCATAATTTCACTCCTTATCCCATCTATGGTTATGGTCTACTCTTTTTGTTCCTCCAACTTGTCATTCATACAAAATTTTCAAAAAAAAATTCCCTCCAACATTACCGCCATATCGCATCGGTACAGAAATGGAATGATGCACTTCAAAAAAGGAGACCAACTCATAAAAATGAAAGAAACACAAAACTTGAAAACAAATTTCATCGTGAACCAGTTTTTCCGGATGCATTATATAGACGACGAACATTGAAGTTGCATCAACATCAACAACCCCATTCCAACCTCTCCCATCATCTCCTTGTCTGTTCTGCCCCACAAACATTCAATCCAAATACGTTCTTGGTGCTGCAATCTGCGTATAAATAATGTCGTCCGTATACCAAGGATAAATAAATCCCTTTGTGTTGTGTGAAATTTCAGAAACATATGCGCACTCAAGGTTTGCGTTTTTTTTTCTTTTTTTTGCAACGCGGTTATTTCGATGCATCTGTGCATTGCATTAGCATTCTGCAATCGCAACCGACCAAAGAATCTACCTTCTCGCCACACCACTGTCGTTTAAGCTTCAACATCAGTCTAGTTCAGCACTCCCTCTTTACTTCCATAAAAGAGGTTTAATTTTTTTTAAAGAACCCTCTCTGAAGCAGTACCTATGGCTTACCTGCTATACGCCAACTGAAGCGTAAATGAGGTAAAGGCTATAACTTGCAATGTATACCAACAGTTGAATTCGAAATGGTAAACGGTGTGGGGCAAGAAAATAGCAACAGAACAGACAGAGATTGTCCATATAGGCAGGTAGGTCCATAACGTAAAGTTAACTTACGCCTTGGTTGCATGCTACCGCATGGCAATCCCCAAGTAAACCGTATTAACAAATCTGATAAAGCAGACAAATGATTTAGCTGAGCATGTGCTGATGTACCCTATATTGTTGGTAATGCAAAACTTATGGACATCAAAATCGATGCGTCGAATTGCCTGTGTCCACAGTTTCCAAGTTCGATCGCAGTCGCAACAATAGTGTAGACGGTAGTTCGGCCGGAAATTGTTCTTTCAAACCTCCTAAACCGTTAATCAGCAACGGTCAATGTTAATGCCGACGGATCGAGATGAAGAGTGTCTTATGAAATGAGATAAAGCTGCCAACATTTGTTTAAATTAAAAAAAAAACTCCAACATTGTATTTCAAAAAAATTGAAGTAGATAACCAAACAAACCATACAGTGTCCCTACAGTAGAAACCAGTGTAAAAAACGGAACAACATGGCTTCAACAAATGAAAGCATAAAATGGCTTGATCAACTTCTTGTTTTTATTTTTTAATGTCATTTTTTTGCTAAACTCCCAAGCTCGCGCCCTCGTTCGCACTGCTTAAAAAACCGGTCAACAAACGGAAAAGTAGATTTGCAATGCAGCGGCAGCCCCAAACAACAACAACAACAACCAACCGACCGACACACTGGCGGCATTAGCAACAACAACAACAGCAGGCACCGCCACATTAACAAGAGCTGTTACAGCGACACGATACATGGCGGTGAATCCAAGAGATCCAAAGTCCGACCAAAAGCTGAAAAAGCATTACGATGACGAAGAGCACACAGAAATAAAACCTGTGCAACGACCAAGACTGACGTTACCTAAAATAAAAAAAAGAAAAAAAATAACGATGATGGCGATGATGATGAAGAAGACGATGATGAAATATTTGCCAAGTGGTTACCAAACACGTCCATTTTGAATGGCCGAATGTTCCAGCTGTATACATACTGAAGAGGGAATCGCCTCACCTTCACTGCATTGCGATGCATCGTCATAGTCTTCGTCATCATCATCATAAAAGTTGTAGTCATCGTCGTCGTCGTCTTTGGGAACAGTACACACAATAGTGTCCATTAAAAGAAAAAAAAGAGGGGATTTCGGATGGAAAGCGGTAGATTTGCTGCAGGTTTTGCAGCCTGACTGAGTTTGATGTGTGCGACTATGGCCGACTCTGGTCTGTCCCGCAGAGTAGGTAGGCAACAAAGGGGAGTTTGAATTTGCGAGAAGCTGAGCTGCTGTTCAACTGGTTCCGTAATATGCAACACAGAGTCGAAGTGAGATATATTTATTTACGTGGCACAGCGCACATTGCACAGAGACCGTTTCAACTTGATTTTTGCGAACCATGGCACGGCAGGTGGTGATACAGTGTGGTGGTAGGTCTTTGCTTTTGATATGTTTTGATGCAGTCCCTTCTTGCCTCGCTTCATGGAGATTCTTTATTGTTGGTCCTTTTCGTTCGCGAAGTTCGCGTTCTTACATACAAAAATGGTCAACAGGAAATAATAATTTTGCACTTGGATTGTACTTGTCTTTAGGACCAACTATATCAACAGTATGGAGAGCAGCAAAGATGTTGGACAGAAATGACGGTGCGGTGCGATTGGCGATGTGATACGATTCGATGTCGTTGGTCATGGTTGTGGTGCAACCGTGCAACATACAGATGAGGGGATTTGGCCTTTGAAGATTACACATTGCGTTCTCCCTTCTGTTTTGGGTGTGGGAAGATGGCAGTTGGACGGAGTGCAGCATCATTATGGGAATTGTATGTATTCACAAAGTTTGGAGGTTTTTTTTTTTTTGAGATATGTATTCCTTGTGTGGGAATCTTGACGTTTTTGGCAAGCAGGTGGGTAATTGACATTTGAGGATGGTAAGAAAGGATCGAAGCTGCAGTTTTTTTTTGTGAGGTTTTGTGGATAGCGGTGGTTGTTGAGGAATTTAAATATTTAATCCTGATTTAACGAAGCGGAAATGGTAAATTTAATTGAAAATCCGACGATGGAGAGCAAAGTCGAATTTTCAGGGTTACAGAGTTTACAGAGACATAAGTCGACAATGATAAAAAACATATGCCTTAAATGTTGAAATTAAAGAGAGTTAGGCTAAGGCGGTCTGTCAAAAACTGGAGTGAGCGGAGAGCCTGCCGACCAGCACAGAATCTTGTGTCCGAAATGTATTCTTGCGGGAAGATTGCTTGAACTTGTTGATTAAACTTTTCTGATAGATAGGCTTTGTCGATAAATTTCTTTGTCGTATGAAAATTAAATTGTTTTTGTAAAACAAAATAACGAAAAGTAGATGGGAGAACTACTAGAAGAAGTACATTGAGCCGGAGGTTATTCGAAGAACGGGCAGTCGATGTCTTACTTTCCGGTTCGACGGAAAATAGACTTGGTAATGCAAAATTTTTTTTTTTTTTTTTTTATCTGATCTATCCAAACCTTTGACTGTCTTTAAGTAATTTATTTGTATCAAATGAGCTAACGACATCTTGACATGATTTAATTTTGAAACACAAAAACCCCTACGCACTTAAAAGTCTATGAAATGTCACCTTATACCTACTTAGAACCACTTAATCAAACATACGCGTACGCGTTCAATATAGTCCCGCCCCTCATCAACCACAAGTTGGGAATTTAATATCTGATGCATTTGAACAACTTGTTTGCACATATCATTGCGTCACGGTCAACAAGCTGTGTTTATGCCCAGCTGAATTCGTCAAAAGCCCACCATGCCACCACCTGCACAACTCACCGTCACCAGCAAACAATTGCAGAACCCAACTCAATGTTGCTTCCATTTCATAGACTTTAATCTGGCTTTGCTTCGGTGCATTTGCTCAAACCTCACATTAGAGTAAGGTCTGTCACCTTCAAGGCATGTTTTTTTGCATTTTTTTATGTTTTTGTTTGTTTTGCATTCCTATTCTTGCATTTCTTGTGTGTTTGCTTGTATTCTTGGCGCGCCACTGCTAGTGGACTTGCCCCATTACGCAATTTTCAAGGCGTGCCACAAGCTCTTGGTATGTTCTGTCTTGTGTGTGTGTGGTGATAAATGAACTCAATGCGATGGTTTCTACTGTTTTTCTGAGAACTGTGACGGTGAACTACTATTAGGTGGTACTTCTTCTAGCTTCATTCCTCTTCGCCGCTGCGGTTTAAATGCGGATGTCCACTGTCCATGTCGGAGTCAGCCTAGAACATGACTGTGTGCACAAAATGTGACCGTAGTGTGTTGCATTCGTAAACCAAACTGACCATATTGAGAACTATCTTTGGTTGGGGGGAACTTAGTCGCCAAGAAAATTCGGGGTGTGTTGCCATCGGTTCTAGAGAATTGGTATTGGTCATTATGCAGCGTGAATCAACTGAATGAGCGCCTAGACCAAGTTTTTGTGTTTTATGTTTTTATGGCTTCTAAATATGCGAACTATTGAGCGGGGTACGTTTGTAGGTATTTAAACTCGATGACTCGATGTTCTCTGAAACGATTTTACCTTCTTGGTACTTCTTAATGATTGCATGAATATCACTTCTATCGCAAAGAAAGCTTTGAAAGACATTTTAGTAAATTTTTTCCGGTTATTCATTTGAATATGGTGTTGAGGCCTTTCTGTTAATGGTGTTGAGACTTTTCTGCTAATTTTGTTTCAATTTACGCTAACATTTTTACCAAAGATCGGAAATAATAAATGGAGGTCAAGTATTCTTGTTGTATTTTTGGAATTCAATCTTTTGGCAACATGCCAAACAAATCTGTAAGGCCAATAACTCAAGTAGTACTTAATTTATTTAATTTTTTTTGTCTTTTTTTTTCAAATCTAATGAAGTCTTGTTCACCACCCGCACAACAGCAATGAAAAAATATGTTTTGCTCGTATATTCTCTACTTTCTGTCACTTTTAGTTTTCCTTGTTTACATAAACTTTAATTCAAAACAATTCTGTCTTGCTGGCTTACGTATTTGTTTTGCTATTACTCATCGAGATGAAATGTCTAAACGATCGTACGCCATTGGCATATTAAAACAGATCAACACGAAAAACTGGCGCCATACAGTTTTGTTTTCAAATTAATAAGACGAACAAAAAAACAATGTTGAGCTGAACGGGTGTTAATCACTAAACAGAAAACATTAAAAAAAAAAGCTATACACTGCCAAAGCAAAGCACAATAATACGAGCTGAATAATTTCGACATTGTTTTTTTTACTTTCAGATCATTTTCATGTTCTTGCAAGTTTTAATTCTTTCGATAATTTCATTTTTAATTGAACAACTAGCTGACCCGGCTACCTTCGTTTGGCCTTATATTTAATTATGAATTTACATCAACATTACTTTTTTGCTAGTGGGTCAACTATCCAATCTATTGGGTAGACAAAAACGATTTGCCAACTTGATGTAAAAAAACTGAGTAAGCTTGCTTTTAATATCCATGTAATTGTCAAGAGTGTTTTCTTGATCAATTTTATGAGCAAACCAAATTGGAGTTGCAACTCAGTGTACAAAAAAACTAACTCGAGTTAACTCGGCTTAGAAAATTTACGGTTCGGCACATCACGGTGGTAATTAGTTAGAGAAAAGGCTTTTCCAAATGTTGCTAGTGTCTGTAGAGTTTATCATTAACATAAGATGTTGTTTCTGTCATTGTTCTCTTGGTCATGTAACGTTTCTAGAGATTGCTAGAGAAGACTCCAACGCACGGCACTAGTGTATGAGAGTGAAAGGGGCATATCATGTCCTAACTCCTCATAAATGAGTTGCAGCTTAAAGGAATCCAACCTTTTAAGCGTTTCTGGTCAAACAGAGATAATTTAGAGCTTACTGATAGCGATAAGCTGGCAGTTACGCTATACGCAGCATACTTTTGTTTTCCAGCACTCGGCAAATGCTGAATCGTTTTCGCATTTTAAAACAAACAGGCCAAAGTTTTGGGTTGTTTAAGAGTTCGCCGAAATAAAGGCAAGTGATTTGAATCTGGTTGAATAGTCATCTTAGATATGAGGTATCCACTAACTTGGTGGACCACCATGAGTGATTGATTGAATGCCAACTCTTAAAGTGACCAACTAATTTATAAGCCCATTTAGAACCGGCTGGTAAACATATTTGTGGAAACATTTAAACTTAGAATTATGTAGGGGAAGTGGTTGCAAGACCGTTTTTGTACAATATTGTATGAAAAAAAGTTTGAATGGCAACACTTTTTAAACAAAACACTTGTCTTTTGGAATGATCAATCATGTCTGAAAAAATGAGTCAGTTCGGTTGAAACGGTGAGAAGTTACGGCACTTTTTGCGATTTTTCGTGAAATCGCTATCGTTCGGGTGCAATGTAATTTTTGTTGTTAAAAGTGAATTCCTTAATGTTATTAATATCTTGGCAAGAAATGAGCACTTGATGCAGTTCTTAAAAATATGATGGGCTTCAAAAACCCTTGCCTCACCTTTAACGTCCCATATAGCACTCTTAGGCCTCGGCCACGCAGTAAGCGGCTGAGCGGCAGCTCTAAGCGACGTATGGCCAGGCACTGAGCGACTGCTTTTGAGCGATTAGTAGTTAAAATGCCGTTGTTAAGAACAGTTCGCCGTATTTTATTGTCGGAAAATCGTTTGTATGTGTACAATTAACTTAAACGGATACAAAAAAAGAATACGATTTGGTGTTCATCCGATTAACAAATTAAGATCGGAGTTTGGAGAATTATCTTATCATTTATTTCTGAATCTACCTAAATTTCCAGATAGATTTTGATTTCCTGCTTGAAAAAGTGCGTCCTATGGCCATCTTTACTTCTTGCCGCTCAGAACAATTAAAACATGTTTGGTTGCTGCGCGGCGCCACTTAGCCGCTCAAAATTTTGTTTCGCCGCTCGCTCATTGCGTGGCCGCTTCTATGTGATTTCAAATGTTTTATATTTTTTTCCGCTCAGCCGCTTACTGCGTGGCCGAGGCCTAAGGGAAAGATATAAGAAAGTAATCGACAAGTCTAACATTCTTGAAAACTCCTCAAAAAAGTGCTCTCTTTGAACAATCAAAACCGTGTTTACAAAAGAGAAAGACAAGGAATTATCTGAACATATAATTTTGCTCGAAAGTCGTTTGTTCCCCACAACAACTGTTAAGGATTTGCGTGAACATGCATTCCAACTAGCAGAAACAAATAACATTAAAAATGATTTTGACAAAGAAACTGGGATGGCTGGATATTAGTGGGTGCAAAATTTTATGAAGAGAAATTCTAGTCTTAGCCTCCTTAAACCGGAAGGCACGTCTGGAGCCAGAGCCATGGGCTTCAATCGGGTATCTGTGGGTAAGTTTTTTCAGCTTTTGACAGAATTAATGGATAAATATCACTTAACAAAAAATGGATGCGAACAAATTCACCATCAATTGTTACTGAATATCAAGTTCCTGAACAATTCGGCGTCGGTTACTTGAAATTTTTCATTCAGACAGCAGTTGACTCATTCAGAAAGACTGGCATTTATTAATTAAACATGGATATTTGAATCAGCAGAAACCAACAACATGCCTTTGTCTGAAGAGTAGTCTTCCACAGAAGTAGCTGAAGAGCTTGTTACAAATTCCCGATCACAAGAAATTTCTGATTCATCCCTTGGAAGGGCACGTTCAATCAAGCATCCCTTGGACGGGCACGTTCAATTGAACCGCCTGAAACGAAAACAATTTCCACTCAAGAAAACTATGTTAACACTGACTTCGTCGATGCTTTAGCTGCTCTAGACAACACTCCATCAGCATCAATGGCTACAGCCTCCATTTTATCTTCTCCAAAGGAGATTGTTAAGGTTCCCTTTTTGCGAAGAAAGTTTCTTTGCAGAGAAAGGCAGGGAGAGAAAAAACGGCAATATTATCAAGTTCACCTTATAAATCTGAGCTGGAAGCTCCAATTGCTGCTTCCAAAGATAAAAAAGCAGGTCATCATAAAAACCGCCAAAAAAGTTAAGCGACAGGCTACAAGGACTGTTGCCGAAAAAGATGGTGAGGATATTAGTGTTGCAGATTGCAGTTGCATCTTCTGTTTTTATTTTAATAATCAACGTTCTTAATAGAAATGTAAGGCTACGTGAATAAAAACTTTATGTTCATTAAAATATGTTTTGTAATGGTTTTTGAGGTAGTCAATCTCTAAATATGCGGTCTTGCCTCCACTTCTTATTCTAAGTTCTTAAAAAAAAACCAAGTATTCATTCAGTAAAAAAATGTCGAATTTTTATGAGAAAATATAATTTTTTCTTCTCCCAATTCGAACATGCTTGCTTGCTTTTGCTTACATTGTTTTACAGAGAGAAAAAAAAAAGTAGCGAAAATCTGGTCTGTCCATTCATGAGATTGATGTTCAACAGTCCAGCATATGTTTCCCTTTTTTTTTCAACGAAACATTTGTATAAAAACACATTTTATTCCCTCCACCATATCTCTTCCACTCTCGGTCTCGTTTATTCTTCTTGGTTCGCTGTCGCTCTGAACTCTAATAAAAAACATCAACATCAAGTTCAAAATAATCAAGTTTTTTTTTTTTTTTTTTATAGCCGTCTCGTCGCCGCGTCGAGTTCGCTTTTTTGTTGTAGGGCTGTTTTTATGTGCTGGTCATTGGCAAAATTTCAAATAAGAACATATAGACAACTGTTCGACAAATAATAATTGAAAAAATCGATTGCTTCTTTAGGGTTTCAATGATTTAAGAGAAGGACAATGAGCCAACAGTTGAATCAAAATTAATTGTTTATTTTGGTGTGTGTGTTTTTTTTTCTACCATCTTCTTTTAAAAGGTCAAAGTACAAAAAGCATATCTTAGTTAATTAAACCGTGGGACGAAGGAGTTGGTTATTTGCATATTTTCTCACCTCTGTCAAAGCTTTAAAACAAACAGAAAGGTCGTCCGCCCAACTTGTTTGATGGCCTCTTCGACCTCGTTTAATCCAAATATCAAAACGCTTATTGTAGGACGTAGGTGTATGCATTTTTGATTTTCATACTTCATTTGACAGCGTTAATTGTCAAGCTACTGTTTTAATTTGTCAACATTCTTAAACAATTTTGAAAAATAAATTTATGAAAAACATCATCTCTATTATAAATCAATTAAAAACCCCTCAACGGACAAATTTTGTGTAAGAAATCATAAAGAAGGTATTCTTCCCACACGGCATCTTTCACCCAGAACAATTTTTAATTTCTTTGATATTTCAAAATTGTATCCAAATAGCAAATTTATTTATAAACAAAAATAAGTTATTTAATATATTTGAGTGCGCGGAATTCATATACTAATTTTTGATCTTTTGGCATTTCCTTTGCAGAAACCTCAAACGCGCGGAAATTGGCATTAGAAAATGCGCAATCGGCTGAAAAAAGAGAAAAACTAAAAGGTGAGCTCATTGAGAAAAACAATATTATTTTTTCGTTTTTGTTTTTCTTTACAAAATTTTGATAGAAATGAATAATGAATGAATGTTTCCTCTTGTTTTGTTTTGTTCTGCGAATTAAATCATTTAATATTGTTTTAGTGATGAAACGGTGTCTTTTGAAATTGTATTTTTAGAATTGAAAAGGGTTCATTTGAAATAGTAGCCGCAAACCAGCACACATTTCATTTAAAGTAAAACAAAGCTGCAAAATAATTTAGTGTAAAATAATAGGTTCAAAGAAGAGAAGAACCATGATTAATTCTCAAAATTGTTCACTTTACATAAATGGTTCTTATGGAAGCTTGGGAAATGCAACCATTTCCGTAAATTTGTTTCGGTTTGTGAATTCGTGAATCTCATTAATTTATTGTAGAAACAAATTTTGCGTATTCGAATGGTTTTGAAATTCGGAAACGGGCTGCACAGTACGGAAATACCATCTATGAACTGGCTTTCCGAAAGTACTAGATTCCAATCCGGTTTTAAAATCGAGAATACAAAATGTTCGTTTTCGGAAATATTTCGCTTCGAAACGAAATACATTTGTACATCGAAGGGCTCCCTGCAAAATCTTAGGCTAAAAACACAAGATGTCTTTTTGTCTTTCGACAAAATATCGTGCCTGCTTCCAACACACATCGAGGCCGACAGAGACAATATGTCTTCTCTTTGTCGGCTTCGGTGTAGGTTGCTCCTATACAACCTATACAACTGACACTGTTTGTCTGTCCTGTTCATTGTAGTGTGTTTTACTTCATAAAACGATGTATAGTTTTAGGTGCTGACATTGTCCCGGACTTTTTGTCTTTTTCGATGTGTTTTGCTCCTATAAAACCCCATGTTTTTACTGCATCCGACGAGCGCGTTGTGTCGTTTTCGGTGTGTGCTGTCTCATAAGAGCAATGGACACAGAGACCCGATTTTTTGTCGAAAGACAAAATTCCTAATTGAGCAATTCCATTTACAGTGTCAACTCGGTTTGCCAACTCGGTATGCCAATTCGGTAATCGGTTTGGAATTATGATTTCATTTATAATAAGGCTTAACGTTAGGGTCGAATTTCATCAGCGGATGATAAGGATTTTGACTAAAAACCTCAAGTACAGAGTGTCCGCCGCGTACAGAGTGTCCGATCTTATATTGATAAATGCTTTATTTAATGTCGTTAATCAGGTAAATATCCGCCTCTGTTAGTCTCATAAATGCGAGGCCGTTTGAGCACATTTTTCATTACATTCTCACACATTTCACGCGGTATTTCATTAATTTCATCAAGAAGATTTTGTCAAGCGTTTCTGCTGTTTGGTCAAAATATACTAAGAGTTATTTCTAATATAGGGGCGCCAATGAGTTGCTTGCCTATGGCGCCTTCAACGTTTAATCCGCCACTGCTGCCTGTTGGTAGCTGACAATTCTGCCTGGAATACACTGGCAAAATAGGGAAGTCTATAGGATTTTGAAATTTTAAGAGATTCACAGAAGACACCTGCATCAACACCGCATTCCATCTTCGAACCATCCGTGAAGATAATTGTGTCGAGGTCTTTTGTCACATCGCCTTCCTCCCAGTCAATTCTTGATACGGGAGTAAGACTCTTAACTTCTTTGAGGTGTTTAGGGTAGGGAAACAGTTATCGGTGGTTACGGATAGGATGTCTGATGGTATCAGGCTTGTTTGGTTGCAGTTCCCGTAGGATCTAGTTTTCCAGCAGCTTATTTCTTTGAGTCTCAAGATACTGCATCACATCTTATAGTTAATAAAGAGGTTGTAACGAAGCGTCACACTTCACACCTCCTACCCCGACCAGCCAACCATCAAAAATCAAAAACACCGTAAATAAATGCAACTCTGTGCACCCGGACTATTTAAAACGAAATAATCAACCGTATAAATAACATTGACGTCCATCAAAATAAACAACACCATAGAGTACTATGTATTCTTAGAATTTAAGTTCATTTGTAATTTTACGATTCACAAACAGTTTTTACCGAATAGTTATTAAGTAGGCGGTAAGATTAGTATGTAGTTCGAGAAGGATAATAGTTGTTCTCCCACCACTACTAGCTACTACTGTTCCTATTTTTTGTATAAAATATTGTTTTTGATATTATTTTGAGCTTAGTTTCCCTCCTTCCGAGAATCCCCCTCATTCTGAGGTCGTGGCAAATTACCTCCTTCCGAGAATTCCGCCTCCCTTCGAGGCCGTGGCACTATCGTATTTATAAGGCTAATTTGAAGAGTATGCATAAGAATTGAAATGTACATTTTGATTAAATTTACATTATTTTGATAAAGAAGAATTAAAGACTAATTGGAGTTTTCTGAGTTTTTTGTGCTTTCCTCAGACAGACATTGGACTCCGACGAGCATACCCTACCCTGAGTAAATTAAGCATCACAAGGTCATTCGGAAGAAGGTCCTGGATGACGTTAAGTGTGTTCGTTGGACAGTACCTGATTGCCCCTGATATCCCTGCGCAAGCATTTCTCTGCACCTTTGTAAGCTTGTTTACTATGTACATTTTGCTGAGAGCAGGCCACCAAACAATGGAACCATAAACAAGTATCGGTCTTACAACAGCTTCCTTCTTCCCCACCCGTTCTTCAATGTTAAACTTCCAGTTTAATTTGGTGTCTAGTATTACGCCCAGATGTTGGCAACCCTAAGAAATGTCAAATCTAGTTCCTAAAATTCTTAAACTAAATCTGAGCCTATAGAGTTTCAAAAACAAAACCACAAACAACCTTGATGTCAAGATTACATAAACAATTATTGTATTCCCTTCCCAAAATGCCAAAACATTCCTTTTCGTCTACCGGAAGGTGATAATTTAAAAACAAACTAATTATTATTTTATTTTTAAAATACGCTGACGTCAAATTGCCAACAAAGAACTCATTCAGGGTTGTTATGTGTGGGGGCTGTGAATAATACATATTCTACTTTCAAAACTGTGCCAACTTAAATGAATAAACTTATATTTTGTTCAACTGTATGCGAATTTAAATAATTATTTCTAACAGCTGATAAGGTTCAAACAAACAAACACAAAATAAATAGAAAGTAATAAAAATAAATAATAAATTATAATTTAGAATTTATTATCATGAACTCAGAAGCGATAAGTGTTTAAAGTTCACAGAGATTACATTGTGCCTCAGAAGTGGTGATACAATCTGTTTTGCTTAAGATTTTGATTAATTTGGAGTGGTCTCGCCAAAGTGTAGCGAAATTGGGTTAGTTGAGTGATTCTCATGAACGCGATGCTTCTTAAAACAGTGAGTCAGATAAAGTCTCAGAGATCCCAGCAAGAATTAATGAATTAACGCCATAAAAACCTTGCCTGCATATTATTTAATATTGTAACATTGTTTCAAGTAAAATTAAAAAAATTCTTGTCACTGTCAACAAGCCAGCTATAAGTCACGAATACCACAAACAAAAAACATGATACTGTCAACTTGACATCAGCTGTCAAATCAACTGATATCAGCAATTCAGCAGACAGACATGCTGGAATCTAATATTGAAATCATTTCAGGTAAAAAAAGCAATGAAAAACTTTTTAAAGCTCCTTAGAGAGCATTTTGGACGCGTCACGTCTTTAAAATTAATTTTCTACCACCGAAAAATTGTACACGTTTTGCGACTGAACAAGTTCCTAAGCAGTTGTGTCATCAGACACCCCACAAGCTCCACCACCACCCATCATCAATATGACTGTGTGAATACACACCACGAATCCAAAATGACTAGTCTAGTAACAGTGTGGTAAGCTGGACTAGAGAGGTGTGATAGCTTGTGAGACCACTCGTGTGGAATACCCCCGAGCAACGTGATACGAACGAAACGATAATACAATCAGCAAGTTCCAGCAAGCGTTAATAAGCATTTTCCTCTCAAATCACCTTGAAAAGCGATTGCGTCGCTGTCGAAGACTTCGTCATATCACAATGCACCCCACTAACGGTACAGGTAAACATTCATACACACATATATCAGAAGTGGGAAACGGCTTCATTTCAAAGACAGGTTAGTCTTGCAGAATGCCCAGATAGACGTGATTATGTTGAAATTAAAACAGAAAAAAAGTCATTCACACCTCTCTTTTCCTCCTTCTATTTGACTTAAATATCTGACAGTTATCCGTTTATTTATTTGGAGGTGAGGTGGAAATGTTCAAGTTTCATGAAAAATGACAATATAAACAAATAACCAATCCATCGCTCTCTCCTTCATTACAGTTCATGTTCGTCCGAATATACACTCAAACAAACCAGTGTTGCGTCGTTCGTTCGTAGTCAAACAAGAGACAAAGAGAGTTTAAAACTAGCGGTGACTCAATCAATTTGGTTGGGATGTAGAATCCCCCACACTGAATTTTCATTCAAACACTCTGGACTCGGACTCAGCTGACATTTGGCTTTGGACACACACATAAAGAAATCACAGCTGCGACTGCGACTCTGGTTATTGCCACCTCACCGACCGCCGCCGCACCACACTGTTGCTGTTTTTCTGTATATAGGATGATGCAAGAACATGTTGTTTGTTTTAAATGGAAATACACGTTGAGTGGGTGATTTGTGTATTTTTTTATCTCTGCTGTTGACTTTTTATTGCGGTTTGATCGGATTTTCCTCTTTGCCTTTGAAGTCAATTTCGTCATTTTTGTCGGCGAATAGATTGGCTGGTTTTGTGGTCTGGTTTGACGAAAGAGAAAGACAAATTGTTAGATTCACACACAGATAAAAAAATAATCCGGAAGTTTGTATGAATGTTGCAGCATGTTGGGAGGTTATTTTTGGTTGAATTAGTGACAATTGTTGGTTTTAGCGGTCATACGTCAGAAATTTCGTCTTTTTTTCCATTCCTGTGGTTGATGTCAGTTGTTTTTGATTTGTTTTATTGATTTTGTTTATAGGGACATGATATTGGATTTGTATAACATTTAAAAGTAAAGTCTTACAACTCTGTTAAATAGAAAGCAATCGATATTTAGCATTAAGAGTGTTCCGGAGCAAAACTGCATTTTTCAAATGGTTTTGTGAAGCAATTGGTTTTTCTAACGAAATGATTAAGGTGTCAAAGGGTAGACAAAATCTGTTTCTTGGTTGGTTCAGGAGTTGAAGCCAACTGACCATCCAATGCGTTTTCGCTTCGCTAAGTGGACCTGCGACCGACTTAGAGAAGATCCGATTTTGCCAGTCATCTTTTCAAATGAAGCTCATTTTGATCTTGGCGGGTATGTAAACAAGCAAAATGTAGCATTTGGGACACAGAAAACCCGCACGCATACATTGAAAAGCCGATACAACCAAAAAGAATCACTGTTTGGTGCGGATTTTGGTCCAGAGAAATAATTGGGCCATTTTTATTCGAAAATGAGCAAGGAGTGGCCGTTACAGTCAACGGCGATCGTTATCGGGCCATGGACGCCGCCGCCGCTACGTACCACACAGCCGAAGCTACAGGGGGCAAAACCCCTGTTTTGGAAGATCGCTTTATCAGTCGCAGAGTTGATGTCGTTTGCCTACTCAGAGCTACGATTTTACACCGTTGGACTATTATTTGTGGGGTGCCGTAAAAGATAAGTGTTACACTGAGAAGCCAGAGACAATTGTCGCTTTAAAGGACAATATTCGTGAAGCCGTTGGTGAAATACAGGTGCACACAATCGATAATGTGCTTAAAAATTAGACCGATTGTGTAGGCTACTGCATGACCAGCCGAGGTAGCCATTATTAACCGGAAAGATTGTACTTTCAAATAAAAAAAGAAATTTGAGAAAATATTCAGTACTTTTTTTCATAGCATTTTCAAAAAAAAAATATAGCAATATCTACAAATATTTTGAAAAAAAAACTACGATCAAGCACATTTTATTTTTAGGCTAAATAAATATCTTTTTTGATCGAAATCTACCTAAATTTGAAAATTCAAATCAGTTACAGCTTTTTTAGTTTGACGGAAGTCGAGACGTTTCTCACTGGAAGGTGGATTTCTCTGTTGGCAAGATGCATTTAGTACAACATTTTTCCTCTGTAGTTGGGTTCGAGCAACTCGCATTTTCAGTTTTAGTCGGGAACACTCTTAAACAAGTTAAAAGAGGTAATAACAGGCTTAGGGACGACAAAGCCACAAACTTGTCAACATTTTCCATGGGCTCCGAAAAGGGGATGTCCCGCCTCCTCTTCAACCTGGCGGGCGAGCGTAGAAAAAAAGCTATCCAGGAGTAGGATAAGAGATTTGTTGAAGGAGACCTGGATCGGATACCGGTTGAGGCACAAATCAAGCAAAACTTCATCGGCTTGGTCGACACACGGTGACGATTATAATGATGTAACCCTTGTAGTAGTTGATCCCTTTCTGGACTGTTCTTTCAAACCTAAAGGAAATACACTATTCAAAAGCTTGTACTTTTTTATGACGATTATTAATTCTTACTTACTTACTTAAGGTGGCGCTTCAGTCCGTTGTGGACTTGGGCCTCAATCAATAGTCTCCGCCAGCCCGCTCAGTCCTTAGCTAGCTGTCTCCAGTTTTCACTCCAAGTTGATTGAGGTCCTCTTTCACTTGAGTGCCCCACCTGAGTCGCGGTCTTCCTCTCCTCCTACGTCCCTCGGGAATAGTACGAAGGCTTCCCGGGCCGGAGCATTGGTGTCCATCCGCTGTAAATGACCGAGCCATCTGAGTCTCTGGACCTTGACCCTTCTGGCCCGTAAAGTTCGCTATTGTATCTTCTTCGCCATTCCCCTTCAATGCACACGGGACCAAAGATGACCGATGAACTTTCCTCTCAAAACAGCCTAAGGCACTTTCATCCGATTTTGTTAAGGTCGATGCTTCTGCACCATACAGCAGGACTGGGATGATGAGTGTGTTGTACAATTTTACCTTAGTTGCTCGAGAGAGGGCTTTTCCACTCAATTGTCTTAGCCCAAAGAAACAGCGATTAGCAAGAGTTATTCTTCGTCTGATCTTGGCACTGCACTGGTGTTATTGCCCGTGTTTATATCGGAGCTTAGGTAGACAAACTCCTCTACTACCTCGAAGTTGTATGCGTCTATTGTGACGTTCTGTCCGAGACGTCGATGTTGGGTGTCCTTCCTCGAAGACAGAATATACTTCGTTTTTCCCATTTTGCTAAACCCATTTTTGCCGCTTTTGTCTCAATTCTCACAAAAGCGAAATTGACATCACGCTGTTTTCTTCCCATTATATCAATATCATCGGCGTACGCAAGAAGTTGAACAGATTTTTGGAAGATAGTGCCTCTGGTGGCGACGGTGGAGTTCTGAACTTCTTCTCAAGAACGATGTTAAAGAAATCGCACGACAGTGCATCGCCTTTTCTGAATCCTTTTTTGACGTCGAAAGATTCTGGAGCAGCGTGAGTTCTCCATCGTCATCATCATCATAGAGGAGGTATTACCTAGAGTCGCAACTCGATCTCTTCTTTTAAAAATCACCATCCAAAAATGTTTGCAATTTACTCTCTTTTCTTGTATCCGTGAATCTGTGTAAGTCCATATCAATGCTAATGTATTGGTTCACCCCATTTGAAATGCATTGAGAAACATACACATTCGCATTGATGTGGATATTTTATCAAATTTAAGTTTTTAGGTCGAAAGAGAGCAAAATGCCTTGAGTTGCGACTCTAGGTATACCTCCTCTGTGATCGTCATTTTGCACAAGCGAACGAGCTTGGCAGGGATGCCAAAACTACAGATAACTTTATACAGTTCGTCTCTGTAGATGCTGTCATACGCGGCCTTAAAATCGATGAAAAGGCGGTGGGTATCGATTTGGAGTTCATAGGTCTTTTCCAGGATCTGCCGCAACGTGAAAATTTGATCGATGGTTGACTTTCCTGGCCTGATGCCAAATTGATTATTAATTCTTACTCATCAAAAAAAAAAAAAAAATGCTCGCCAAAAAACAAAATAAAAATGGAAGTCGAATAAACTTGTGGAATTTGGTCTTGACCTAGATCTCAATAAATCAAAACGCTTGAACAGATATTTGATATTTTCCCTTAAAAAAAGTGTAATTAGACAAAAATGGGTCCTCCGATTATTTGTTTTATTTTTTAATATTGACAAAAAAAAAAAACAAGTTCCCGTTTTGAAAACAAGCTGATGCCCTAATTTAAAATTGATACACATCAAAACTTGACTGGATCAAATTTCTTATTTCGTTCTAGCATTTGAATTTGCTTCAAATTTCGATTTCGATCGTAAAAAAAATGCTGATTCTGATCAAATTAGACTTTAAATTTTCTACGCCAGACATTTTATATTCCATGTCTTCTTCTCAGTTAAAAGAAAAAAGACGAATTGTCAAACTTGACAACGTCGCAGATAAACAAAATGACTCAAGTAAGCAGAAAACAAATAATAAAAACAAAAGCAAACAAAACTCAATTTCAGTGAAATCAAATATGTATAAAAATAAAAAGTCGCAGATATAAATTAAGTGATAAGCTTTTAAAGTGACTTGAATTGTATTGAAATACAATTATTGGTGGGGTTTGACAGGGGGGTCGGTAGACTTAAAGCGTTGGTAAAGTGGTGATCAGTCAAGAGTGAATTCTTATGTCATTATTTTTTTTCTTTATTTAATTGTTTTTTTTTTTTTTTTGTATAAAGCATTCAAAGCAGACATTTTTTATTATTCAGTTGATCCGCATTTTGATTTCTAATTGACAGGAGTGGATTCTGACAATTGTGTATTAAATTTCATTCAGACAACTTGTTAGTTTTCGTTTACATAGAAAAAAGAGAAAAACAAAAATGTGTGTATGAGTACTGTGTTTATTTCATCATTAAATTGACATTTTATTTTTGTTTTAACCAAATTGATGCGCCCTTAACTAAATTTTTCATTTTCCCTATTAAAAATCCGCCTCAGTAACAACACGAGTACGTCCAAAGCGAAATTCGAACCTGTGTTAGTGCATAAGTCCCCGTTCGTCGCCCCCATCGTTCATCTTCGGTGTTCTACAAGTAGGTGTCGTCTCTTAAACGTGAATCTTATCGCTCGTATCTTTGTAACTTGAATCTCTGAGTATAACAATTTTGTTTGTATGATTCATGCTTTCGTATCATTAAACGAGTATACGGTTACATGAAAGTGTAAGGTGTCTATCGTTGACATTTTCTATCTTCAGAAGAAACACGCTTCTTGTAGATAAATAGATGCAATGATACAAATTTATGTAAGAGAATTCGAGTATGTCAGCAATCAGAACACAGCCTTGACATTTCGACCTGAACTTTCATACAATTCAAACTAGCAGGAGGATGTACTCTGTTTGTCTCTGTTTTGTAAATTTAGACACTCTATTTCTGATGAATTCGACCTACATTAGTCTTATGATTCTATTCTCATTCTTGGTGAATTAAAGTCCAACAAATTCCTTTTGTGACAAACAAATTGGAAGTCTGCTAAACAAAAAAGTACTTGTAAAGTTGTATTACGTACCTTTGTACTTTGTGTCGTCAATTTTTTCGTTCTGTTCGCTCGTGATGTAAATTAGGGGCAAGAGAAGAGTTCAAGGTCTCAAAATGGGAGACTAGAAAAGTTTAATAAAGTATTTTTGTTGTTTTCCTTTTTGTTTTTATCGAACGATTTTCTTGTGACGAATGGCTGACAGCAGACAGCGGTGGCGGGTGGCGACGACGAAAGCAGCTGATGACGATGGGTACTTGGTGTCTGGTTCTATTTGGGGTAACGGTGTATTATAATGTTGATATTAGATAACCGCACATGTTGCTGGTATGTTGAGGTTTTTTTTTTCGTATTTTCTGATTGATTTGATTACGTTGATGTTAACTTAATTCGTTTATTTACATTTTCTGATATTAAACATGCACCTGGTGTTGATATTGTTTATTTGTTGTGTTTTTTTGCTTTTCTTTCATGTGTTTGGGGTTGAATTTGAGGTAAACAAACATTGATTTAAGCAATAAATTATAAAAAGTCGTCATCGGCATAAGGTAGTTAGTAGGTATTGGCTGTAGTATAAAGCTTTCGAGTTGATGCCAATGAACTGCAGCGAATGTCGTGAATGTTTTCAATTTATGGGCATATATTACAGTTGTTGTTATTTGTTTAAATTGGGGAATACTTATTGAAAATTTAAGCAATTTACAGCAATAAAAACACTCTTCATTGTTTGCAATAAATAGAGCATTGTTCTAAGGTTCATAACGAAATTAAAACACTAGAAAGAAGCTGAACACACTTTGTTTAAGTGCTCAGCTATCTAGTTATATTTTTACACCATTTTTGATACTTTTGCAATAAAGTTGTGTACAATTCTGGCAAATGACGCTGGCAACTACTTACTTACTTAACGTGGCGCTACACTCCGTTGTGGCCTCAATCAACAGTCTCCGCCAGCCAGCTCGGTCTGTCTCCAAGTTGAGTGCGCCACCTGAGTTGCGGTCTTTCTTTCCTACGTGCCTCGGGAATAGTGTCGAAGGCTTTCCGGACCGGAGTTTGGTGTCCCTGTCCATCCGCTCTGAATGACCGAGCCATCTGAGTCTCTGGACCTTGACCCTTCTGGCTAGGTCCATGTCGTTGTACAACCCATAAAGTTCGCCATTCCCCTTCAATGCACACGGGCCAAAGATGAGCCGAAGAACTTTCCTCTCGAAACAGCCTAAGGCATTTTCATCCGATTTTGTCAAGGGCCATGCTTCTGCACCATACAGCAGGACTGGGATGATGAGTGTGTTGTACAGTCTTACCTTAGTTGCTCGAGAGAGGGCTTTTCCACTCAATTGCTTTCTTAGCCCAAAGAAACAGCGAGTTATTCTTCGTCTGACCTCGGCGCTGGTGTTATTGCCTGTGTTTATAGCGGAGCCTAGGCAGATAATCTCCTCTACTACCTCGAAATTGTATGCGTCTATTGTGACGTTCTGTCCTAGTAGTCGGTGTTGGCGTTGGGTGTCCTTCACGGAATTGCTGGCTATCATCGTGTCCGATGAAAGGCTCATGTCTGACGGCGGTGTTTTGTTCGTCGTCGCCGTTATACAGTCTACAAAAGTGGTCTTTCCAAATCCCCTTCGATTCTACTATGATGTTCCCTTGTTTATCTCTGCAGGCATCGGTTCTGGCTCGATGACCTTGAGCCAGCTGTTTAACCTTTCGATAAAACCTCCGAACTTCATTCCTGCTGTTGGCTCTCTTAACATCCTCGATCTGGCGCTTCTCATGTTTTCTCTTTTTTCTCCTGAAAAGCCAGCGTTGACGGTTGATTGTTCAGGAGATCTCCATGTACCTTTATGGATGTTGAGATGTGAGAACCAAGTGCTTTCTACCACAACATTTCGCCCCGCAGCAAAATCGATCAGCCTGAATCCGTTATCGGAAGTGGTGTCATGCAAGCTGTGCTTTCTGACTGTTCCACCAAAGATATACTCTTTTCCTAGCTCTTTTATTTGCACCCGAAAAAAATAAACAGAAAAAGATGTCTACTTATCAACAAGCTCTCCCCAAAAACCTGACATTGATGACCGAGTGTATTATCGCCTTTAGAAACATCTGAGCAAAAATTCATTTATCCCATAAACATCTCGTTTCAACTCAATGGTCTCGGAGGAGAGCTTCTACTTCTATGAGATTGAGAAAACCAACGTAAGTCCCATAATTCCAATCACATAACCAGAAATAACACCACAAAAAATTTTGTTACTTTTGAAGAATACGAACACGCTTAATTGATTCCATCTCCTGGAAATCCCCTGATTTCGTCAATCACTTGTTTTGTTGTTTATTTGCAATTTGACCTCTTCTCAAATACATACTTCAACTTTAATCCCTCGTCCGTAAATTATACCTGCAGAAGTTATTTTTATGACTTTCATTAGCGTGAAGGCGACTAATTGTCTGGCTTATTGTTTGCTTGGATTTTCAAAAGAATCCAACAAATCGTCAGGTCAATTCTGAAGCAAGTGGTTTTTCAGAATCCAAATTGAATGAATATATGACAAAAAAAGTACCACTTCAAAATAATATCGACTCCACTGTTCAGCAAAATGTAATCTCCCACTCACTCTCTCAACAATCGCTCTCGCTGACGCATACGTCTGCGTATAAAATGTCAATTGATAACCTATGAGTGATAATAAGAAAAGACAATAAAATATCAATCACTCTTTTAGCAATTTTTTCGTTTTCCTTCTTCATATACATATTCCTTCGTTTTTGTACTCATTTGTCGATAAGGCTAATAAACACGAGAGAGAGAGAGAGATAAAAAAAAAACCCCAAGTAAACAAAGATCAAAACATGTTCACAAGGCGCACCGCTTAGACATCGCCGATCAAGCGTTTCGCCTCGCCTGTTTTGTTGTTTAGTTGCGGTCGCAATGACTGTTTTATATACAGCGCAAGGGGCCTTGAGGAGGGAGTCAAACGATATGGCAGCCACTCATCACCAGCACGATCACACACGAACGATCTGTTTGTTTGTACAGAGTAAACCCCGATTGTGTTTAATTGTTCTTCCCTAGAACACCCCGCTTCCTTTAGCTGAAATGATAGACTTTGGTATGGGGCTTAACCACCATCTCGTCGTCGTCGTCCGTCAGTCCGACCGTTCGATAGCTTAGGAGTGATGGCGAAGGGGGGCAACAATTAAGTAGTGTGTAATATCACTGGCGACATGCTGATCATTGCAGTTGTGTTGTAGAGACTGATCGCAAACATTATATTCGTTAGTAGATTCAGTCACTTGCTGCCATAGTGGATTCCCATCATCAGCGGTGTTCAGAGGGAAGGGCGGAGGAGCGGTTTTGTAAGAGACATTTCACTGGCGACACAAGTCTGCGATCGCGACTTCTAAACTGATTTAATGGAGTTGCCACTTTATATGGATGCCGATGGGGAGCAGAGAAGCAGAGGAAAGGCCAACCAACCGGCCGGCAGTGATGGCGGCAGTGTGCGGTGGCGGCGGCGAAGTGGCGGCAGTGTTTTTTTGTGTATATCAATGGCAGTGTGTAGATCCGAGTCGTAATCGTAATGTTCCGTATGCTTACCAAATAGCTCTCCATTGCCGGATCAATGTAAGATCAACAACAAAAACTACGGACCAACCGATACGACGACGACCGCGACGAATGGATCGGAGTGATCGCTGACGAGTGGCGGCTAGAGTTGTTATTTATGCAAAGCACCTACGGTGTGTGTAGACTGAAAAATGTCGATATACCAACAACAACACAGACTTTAAGATATTTGATCGTTGAAGTTGGGGTGCGGACGCGGAGATACTTTTTTCCGTTCCTCACTTTTTTTTTCGTTTCATTTCGGATTTTTGTTTTCTTGTTTTATTTTTTGTTGAATTTTTAAAAGAAGGCATAAATTGTATGTTAATTGTGCTGAATTGAACAGAAAAAAAAACACAATCTGCTGGCGGTGCGCTCTGGCTAAGCGCTAAGTAATGTCTTGCCACTTTTTGGTGTTGTGTTGCTTTTTGGTTTTGAATCAGCGTTCGAGTTTTAAGTGCTAACAGCACATGGTTTCTTTTTGTTCTGTTCTGGTTGTTTGTTTGTTAAATGGCAGATAACATGGTCAACCTCGAATCAATTTTGAGGTGGATATGCATGAAATATGGACTTTATTGCATGAAAAATTAATGATTTTCAATTTTTTCCATTGGCTACACTTGACACTTCTTGCAGTGGAAGACTCGAATCAATGACGGTCCTAAAGAGAATTAATGTCAAAATGTTATCTGTAAAAATTCACGTGTTTTTCATTCAAATACATAAAATGGTTGATACCAATGCTGAAATTAGTTTTGCAACCACAGCGGTAAAAAAAAGTGTAGGTCCGAAAAGTGAACCTTGTGGTACTCCATTAATTTTTAGCCAAAACACAGCAAAATTGTATTGTCTATAATATTTTATTAGCATGTTTGAGAACTAAGGACCTATGACATTTTAGCAAAATCTTGAAACTCAATAAATAATTCGCTACTTTTCCTTTGTAAATACTTGAAGGCCTGCTATCAGTCTTTAATTCTTTACTTGCTTACCCTACATATGGTTTGGATGATAATCTAGCGATATACATGAAAGTACCTTATATTCTTCTCAATGAAAATTTATTGGAATAAAAAATATCTACAATCCACATTGTAAAAACCGCTCCGCGATGCATGCAAAACCTGTTCGTGTAAACTTAATATTCATTATGTGCAATCGCTGCGCCTGTAAAATTTCATTCAATTTTTCCTCTACCTACACTAATTCTGAAGCACATTATTTTCTTCTCCTTGGTTTCCATTTTCATATCAATGGCTGTCACTGCCGCAAACAACCAAGATACAAAACCAAAATTGTTGCTCCACTACAAGTGCATTTCTTCAGAAGCCCTTCCCCGTCGGATTACTTACTTTCTGGACGGCACGCAGAGTCACATCAGATATGCGGATAGAAATCATCACCTCACGCTCATCAGTCACTTACACAGTTGAACGCGCGCAGTAGCCAAAGTCAAAGACGAAAAAAAAAAACAAACAACAGCACCGTGAATCGAGCACCGAGCCGAGCACCACCGCTGAAACGGATTCATAACAAAACTGTAATCATCGGATTCGAATCGAAACGAGAAACGTATAAATTACTATGAACGCAGTTTTTGCTGCTCGTTGCACATTTTAATCGCTTCGTCCGTCCATCGATCGTTGTCGTCGTCCGGTTTCGGTCATTTTTGTTTTTGTTTGGCATTTGCTCTCCTTCTTGTCTTCTATTTCGACCTCGTTGTAAAAGATATTTGAAGAAAAGATACTGTTCATAGTTTTAGAGTGTTGTCTTATAAAGCTGGCGCCCCTCAATAGGTTTAAGCAGCTATAAGCCTCGAGGTAAACGCCACGGGTTGCAACACCTCAGTTTTACAACACACACTTCTCGCCTATAGATTGTGGCAAGGTGAACAATATTTTGTTGTCTATTATGTTCCGATCGATTTAAAGTTGAACCTCATCATAAAGGGTTTTTAAAAAGATATTCCATGAAAGATACAAAGTGAAAGACAATTATATTTATCCACCTTCCTACCTGTTGTCTACAAAATTAAGGTAGATACCTCTTAAGGTACACCAAAGATGCACAATGGTTTCCGATCCGATTGAGCCCATGAAAACAACGTAGACAAAGACGACGACGACACTGTGGCGCCAGTGAACCTGTATGGTAACAGACATGAAATTAACTTGAAAAGTTCACGTCTACCTGCTTTGAAACAAGTGACGTGACCTAACCATCAGGGATACCCCCGATCTTAAAAGGTAATTTATATAAAAATTCCTCAACTCACAGATACAATAGCTATCTATAGATACACACACCATTCGCCTTGGCTGTGTAGATACTTTTGCTTATATCAATCTTCTTTTCGTTTCGTTTGAACTTCTGCCATACAAAAAAAAAAAAGATAGACAACAAAAGACGGCAATACAAAAAAAAAAAAAAACAAAAACAAGAAAACCCGTAAGACACAACTAAAGAAACTTGAAAGACGAATAATCGTTCGTGAATCGTTGAAGAGAAGACCCAAGAGCAAGACGACGAAATGGTTGAGGGGAGAAGGTGATAGGTGTATCTATTAATTTTGCCTCAACTCTCGACGTAATCTCTCGCGAAATTCCGTCCTTCGGAAATTGTCGACGAGCGACGTATTTGCTAAACACTCGAATACACACATACACTTGTAGGTTTATATTTTTATTCTGTCATTTATTCTACGTATGTTGATATTAAGATACATATGAAATACGTCTATCTACGTATTGCTACGAAACCAAAAAATGCCATCTGAAATGTACAAAAAGACCTACAAATCGACTTAAAGTTAAAGACGGTGAATTTCCGCTACTATGTGCACAGAATTATGGTTGCCAAATGTTTTCTCTATTCCTTTTATTTAAGGTCAAGAGATTTTTCGTAAAGCTTTCATCAAGATCGTAAGAATTGTCTTTAATGGTATTTCTGGGTCGGTAGTTTCAGAGTTGTCAGACATTTGAATATGAAAAATCTCCTAGCAATGTTCGGAGATTTATGTTTACAGAAAACATTTTTTCCCACTGTCTCGACATTATCGACATGTGATGCAACATGACATGTGAACATTCTTGTGAAAGTTAATGGAAGAAATTAAAGTGACTAAACTTTATTTCAAGCTCTCAATTTTAGGTAAGTGCTATGAGTTATTCTAGCACTTACCTAAAATTCAAGTCAATTCAAGAATGTGAAGCTTTATTGACAAAAGTTATGATAACATGACTATACCAAGAGAACTGTAGTACCCGTGTGCTAATATATGAGTTGACAATTAGAAGACGTGGGTTCAAGTATAACTCGTGCTTAAAATGATTATATTTCAGCTGTCATCGTTACTGCCTCTGCGAATGACTAACAAAGCTTCTATCATTATTGAATTAAGACTTCTAAGTTTATGCTGCCAACTATAGATTTAAGTATGTTCTATTACGGTAGTATGGAAGAGTCAGTGTCACTCTTATCTGGGTCCCGAGTCACAATGGGATTAAAGGGAATGAATGGGCTGACGAGCTGGCCAAGCAAGGATCATCCCTTCACAGCGCAGTCGCGTAAAGATTAATCATTCCTCTTGGTTCTAAGAAGAACAATATCTTTTCAATTTTTCTCTCTGCATCAAACCACAGGCGGGGTAGCATTCTCAACTTATTAATCCCGACCTAATAATCCGAACTGATATAGTTGTAGACCCAGGCAAGACAAAGCCAAGACCGTTGCAACATGCATCCAGACTCTAGCCTCTTTGGGAACACGTAACTAAGCTTTTCCCCAAAATACTTGCTGTCGTAGTTGTGGAGGCCAGTGGAAAAAAGAGAATGTGTTTCACTTTCTGTGTAAATGTCCCGCATTGGCCAAAATGAGAACAAATTCTTCAATTACCTTAATGAACTTTCCAAACTAAAGGACTGTTCACATGAGAACGACCGACGAACAAATGAAGAAATGTGGTTTAAATTACTTTACCGACCTAAAATCTTGCTGATATTCAGCAAAATGATCGAAATATAGTTTATGAAAATTTTAAAATATAAAAATTTGATCTTAAATTATCTAAAATTTATTAATATCGGAAAATAAAATATTGGTCGCGAATTCAGATTTGTTCGTTGCGATGTGTCAAGTCCAATTCTCGTTCCACATACAACCCACACTCCCAACGAACAAAATAACATCAAAAATCATTCTTGCCTTGTGTTTTGGTTGTTCATTCGCGACGAATTAAAAACTCTCATGTGAAAGAAATGTCAAAATCGAAGAATTTTCGTTCATTCGTTGGTCGTTGTTCGTGCTCATGTGAATAGTGCTCAAAGATCAAAAGTATGATATCTTTTCTTAATGCAAAAATCGATCTTAAGATCACAAGCTAGAGTCCTTGACTGTTAGTGTTTGTTTAAGATATCAAAATAAGTTTCGAATGGTCTTCAATTCAATGTCAGTTCAATTTTTCCAAGCTGGCAACCATGTTTTTTTTATTTCTGGTAGCTATTTCGAGTAACTTTTTTTTTTAGTATTATTGTAAATATCATACAAGTGAGTAAGTGGCTACTCTGGCTCTGTAGTGCCAGTGCCAGTTGCCACAACATATTGCTTTTGCTAGTTTCACAGATACAAAAGTATCTATAACCAAACCAAAAACCTACCTCTCAGTCTGGATTAAGTATACTGAATTGCCAGTGTTGTTGTTGCTTTCGATTTGATGTGTGTAGTGTGGTGGCGTTCTATTACGAAAAAATTTCTGAATTGACTATTAGTCGGCAACGAACGGCGGGTGAATAAAGGACATAAACAGACGACGAACGCACGGCGTGTATTTTTATTAATATAATTTTTTTTTCTTCTTTGAGTTTTTCAACTCGCAGATAAGAAGATAGATACAATTTAAAACGACAAGAAAAGAAAAAAAAATATTTGATTCCTTTTGTCTTTTGTGTTTTTTTTTTTTGTTTTGTGGATTTTTGCAAATCGAATTTTTTTGTTGGCGCAATCGTCATTTTCTTTCGCAAGTTCGTACACCTAACCATCTAAATTGATTTCGGTCGCACTTTGATTTATTTTGCAAATTCGGTTCAGTTGAATTTAATCGAATTTCCTTTGATTGTCAGCCCTGTCTGATGGTCTTAATCTGTGATTTAGTGTGAAAATTGTCCTACAATCAATTGAAAATGAATAATAAGTGCTAATTAGTGCAGCGCCATCCATCAGCTAAAGTTCGCATATATTTGCAAACGGAGTTTTATTACCTACATTCTGTGGATTATTTATTGTATTTATTTATCTCGATGAGGTAAGTCGCACATTGACGCATAACGTGTTTGAATAATTATAATAAAACGAAAAAAAAACGTTTCTTTATCTGTGTATCTTTTGCGAGCTTATAAAAACTTTTGCAATTATGAATTTTTCAGCAGCCTGGCGTTAAAATTGTATTTTTCTTGATCTATATTATTTTTTTTTTTCGAGTGCATACGTCGGTCGTCTGCCAGAATTTTGTGTCTGTTTGTTGTTGTTTTCGTTGGCCATTGCTGCCTGCCTGCCGGTTGCCTTGTGGACGTTCTTGTGTGTTATTAAATCACCCCCACAGAAATTATTGAGATTGAGATACATTTTTTGAAGGTTATTTCGTGGATATATTTATAGTGATGCCGAAAATAGAAAACTTTTTTCATGTGAACACTATGAAGCAACAATTTCTTTTTCAGCCAGCGCACATCGATGATGATGATGATGGTGCCACAAATTCGTTCTGTTGATTTTAAGCTTCATTGGGTTGTTTTTGGTTTATTTTTTCTATTTTTCAAAGGCACTCGAATAGAATAACGAATGGCAGAACGAATTAAATTCGATTCAAGAGAAAATTGAAGGCACCTCTATAGATATATAAATTTTCCTGGGGATTCCCATGTGTTTCGTTTAAGTATTTATAGAAACGCCATTTAATTTTCCATCTTATGAGATCTTGAGATACTTTTGAAAATGAAAATTATTGTTTTTATTATTTTTTGTTTGTTGGCGTCGTCAGTTCTTTATAATGTGTGGCTGAATGACTTGAAGTCGAGTGAGAATTTTTTTTTGTTTTTGGGTTTATTTGGAGCAAAGGAAATCCTCATAATCGACAATCCCACGCGAGAAATGGAAAAGTTGAATTTGAAATTCTTGAAAATTTCATTGTTGACGATTATCCATCTCAAGTAAGAGTTTTGTTTTTGTTTTCATTCACTTAAAAAACCTTGTTTTAGGTTAAGTTTGTTTCTATGTGTGTATTTGTTTCAACGTAAAGGCATTGGAATGTCTGATGTTTTGTTCGCATTTAGATTGGGGTTTGATGTGACGTATTCACGTTTTTTGTTTGTGTTTTTGTTTTTTGTGGATGCATAACAAGGTGTTTAGATATTGATTTAAGTATGTGTATGGTAAATTACTGAAGATAGAATCACTTTTATCTTTTTGTTCTGTTGAAGAGGTGTTGAAATGAGATTTGGCAAGGAAAGTAAATATTTGCTGTGGGGTCGTTTGCTTTCATGGGTGTTTTTGAGGAATTTCTTGAACATTTTCTTATTTTTTTCTTGAAAATACTTGTCAGATTGGTTTTATATTTATTTTTTTTGTGAATTTTAAAAAGCTCCGAAAGATTTATTTTTCTGAATTTTGTGTGTTTGTTTTTGTTTTATTTAAACCAAATTCCAATTTGTCTTCAAAGTTGAGAGGTCTCCTCTTTATGTTTCATGAAGAATTTTGAATTTATTGGATGAATTCAAAAACTCTCAAGAAATAATAATAAATGAGAAAAACTTTGATTTAATTGTTTAATGTCCAAACCCAAAAGAAACAAATCAACTCAAAGTTACGTCACTTGTTGAATTCAACCTTGACCTAATTATCTATTTTGCTTTTATTCAAACAATACTGCAAGATTTATGAAGGCTTTTCATCATAAAATGAACTTTTTTTCATCAACCAACGCAGTGATCTGCAACGACCGGATGTTGGCGTGCATGCGTCCCTATTAATTAAACGCTCAAAGCATCATTCACAAAAAACAAGAAGCCTCACAATAATTATGATCAATGTAACAGATATCATAGTCTCATAAATACCTCTTAAAAAAACCACAATTTATACACCCAGCCAGTAGCTCATCGTATTAAATAAAAAAAAATAAAAAATAAATAAATTTTATTATGATAAATTGATATCTTCACAAACGACGACGGCATTCGTCTGGTGTCTCATCGATCGTTTAACGAGGAACAATTATGGAGGTAATGATGAATTTGACATTATGAACGTCAGACTTTATAGTAGTCGATATAACGTCATTTTACTGTGTGATTAATTGATTTAAAAATGTTGTATTGTTGGATGGGAAATTAAATGATGAAAAAAGTAACAGTGGGGTTTTTTATAGTTAGCTAGTTTAAGTGGGAATGACTTTCAATTATATGGCGATTAGTTACCAAAAGTGATGTCAACTTAGTTGATGTAATTGTAACTTACTCGTTATTGTTATAAATATATTTAAAAACATTGCCTCTTACTTACTAACGTATTTAAGGTGGTGCTACAGTCCGTTGTGGACTTGGGCCTCAATCAACAGTCTCAGCCAGCTCGGTCCCTAGATAGCTGTTTCCAGTTTTGCACTCCCAGTTGATTGAGGTCCACTTCCACTTGTATGCGCTACCTCAGTCGCCGTCTTCCTCTCCTTCTGCGTCCCTCGGAAATAGTGTCGAAGGATTTCCATCCGCTCTACATAACCGAGCCATCTGGGTTACTGGACTTTAATACTTTTGTCTAGGTCCACGTCGTTTAACAGCCGTAGAGTTCGCTGTTGTATCATCTTCTCCATCCATGCACACGTGGCCAAAGATGACCCGAAGAACTTTCCTCTCGAAACAGCCTAAAGCACATTCATTCGATTTCGTCAAGGTCCACGCTTCTGGTGTTATACAGTTTTACCTTAGTTGCTCGAGAGAGGGCTTTTCCACTCAATTGCTTTCTTAGCTCAAAGAAACAGCGATTTGTAAGAGCTATTCTTCGTCTGATCTCGACGCTGGTGTTATTGCCCGTTGTAATAGTGGAGCCAAGTAGACGAAATCCTCTACTACCTCGAAGTTGTATGCATCTATTGCCATTTCTGTCCGACCGTGCGTCGGTGTTGGGTGTCCTTCCTGGAAGACACATACTTCGTTTTTCCCTCATTTACCGCTAAACCCATTTTTGCCGCATCTGTCTCAATTCTCACAAAAGGCGCCATTGACATCACGCTGTGTTCTTCCATTGCATTAATGTCATCGGCGTACACGAGAAGTTGAACAGATTTTTAGAAGATAGTGTCTCTGATGTTGACGGTGGAGTTCTGCACTATCTTCTCAAGAACGATGTTAAAGAAATCGCACGATAGTGCATCGCCTTGTCTGAATCCTTTTTTGACGTCGAAAGATTCCGTAAGCTCGTTGCCAACCTTGATGGAGCAGCGTGAGTTTTCCATCGTCATTTTGCACAAGCAAACGAGGTTGGAAGGGATGCCAAACAAATAGACGTATCTTTATACAGTTCGTCTCTGTAGATGCTGTCATACGCGGCCTTAAAATCGATAAAAAGGTGATGGTGATGGGAATCGATTTGGAGTGCATAGATTTTTTCCAAGATCTGCCGCAACGTGTTAGGTCGATGGTTAATTATTCCTCTGTAGTTGGCGCAGTTTTAGAGGATCGCCGTTTTTTATTATCTGGCAAACAATGTTGAGGTTCCATTCATCGGGCATGACATTACTTCTGACCATATTTTACAGATGATTTGGTGCATGTTCCTTTCTAGATCGTCGCCTGCTGCTTTGAACACCTCGGCAGCTAGACCATCTTATCCAGCGGCTTTGTTAGATTTCAGCCGTGATATTGTGGTTTTCGCTTCTTCTAGGTCGGGTTCACGTAATTGTTATCTATCATCGCGTCCAGATGAAGGCTACTGCCTGACATCGGTATTGTGTTCGTCGTCGCCGTTATACAGTCTACAGAAGTGGTCTTTCCAAATCTCCAGCATTGACTGCGATTCTACTATGACATTCCCTTGTTAATCCCCTCAGGCATCGGTTCTTGCTCGATGATCTTGAGCCAGCTGTTTTGCCTTCCGATAAAACCTCCGAACTTCATTCCTGCTGTTGGCTCTCTGAACATCCTCGATCTGAAGCTTTTCAGTCTTCTCTTTTTTCTCCTGAGAGGCTGGCGTTCCTCTCTCCTCTTTTGCTCGTAGAGCTCACGAACAACTCTTGTCCCTCTATGCAGCGCCGGCTGGCTGGCCATAGGACCTCCCTGCATTCCTTGTCGAACCAGGGGTTTCGTTTTGGTGGCTGTATGAAAACCCTTTTTGGCCGTTGTCGGGATATCGTATCGCTACCTGGCTACGACGAGATCACAGAGGAGCATATAAGCTTGCAGAAGAGCATGCAACACTCGATTTAGCGCCAAATATCTTTGCAGATGCTACAGAAAAGAAGATGCACACTTTCCAGCACTCTGCCATATCAGAAAAAGACTCTTACGCAAATCTTTTCAATGAAAAACTTCCAGGGAGCAGCCTGTTATAATTCATAAATTATCGGGACCTCTATCTCATCAACCCTACTCTAGGAAATGAGTATTCACCTCACTAACTAATATCTACCAAAATCCCAAAAATATCAGTCAATGAAGTTCTACAATTAAAAAAAACAGGAATCCTTTGATAGAAATTGACTTTCGAAGGCTTGGAATATAGATGGTAAACTAACCAATGTCGTGAGAGTAATAAATCGTTCCAAAAGTCAACAAAATATCCGCTAAATTATTGAAAAAAGCCTGCATTTTGTCTTACTTACATTAACTCTTTTTTTATACAACGAATTCCACACACGACTTCGCTACAATCTAAACAGTCTAAACGGGACTGAAATCATCAGATAAGCGGTGGATAGAAGTGAAGTAAATTTTTTAGTTTCACTTGATTTTTCGAAAAGCTTTATATGCATTTCTCGTCAAACTGTCTTGTTTTGTTGTAGTATTAGCTGACGTCCCTCAAGAAACCACACTAGGTCCTCTACTTTTTTCTATTTATCGTTTTTAATTATTTTTTTTTTTTAAATTTGCTTTTGATCTTTAGTCAGTTTGTTATTTGTTCTAAAATTCAAATTACCAATAAAATAAGACCGTAAACAAACTAATTATCAAAACAAATATCACATCCAAAAATCAATATATTTATCGCAGTTTAAATTTAAATACTTCCCCCTTTCTGCACCTAATAGCCAATTATCTCCATCCAATCAAATAAAACAATTAACAAAAACAAAAATTAGGTTTTTGTGTAATCAAAAGTCCATCACTTAAATTTGAACCCCAGTCCAAAATGACAAAATAAAAATTATTAAACAAAAATTAAGTCAAAACCAAACGAAATACAAAGCAAGTCTCAAATGTGCTTGTGGTCGTCGTTGTGCATGATAAATCATTCATAGCGCATTAAATGACGCACACGTTTTCAACTCTCCGCAATTCACAAAAAAATGAGCGAACAAAAAGTATAGTGAAATCCAAAACTCGATTTGCCTATTCTCCGATCTTCTCCAACTTCTCTTTGAGGGGGTTTTCTTAATGTTCCGCCTCTGCGCCGCGCCGCCACGAGAAACTTGCACCAAAGTCAGAATAAATTATCATCAAAATGATTAGCACTTATTATTGAAATATTTTTTTAAAAGTCGTTGTTGTTGTGTATCTTTTGCGTTTCATACGAAAAATATGTAGACACACAATCTATATTTGTATCTGAATACAAACAAACATACATTGGGGCTATTTTATTTTGAACTTGTGCTGCGCCACTGGCAATTGGCTAATCGTTCACGCACACTCAACTCTCAAGCTCAACGTCATTTTTCCGTCGTGGATTCCCTCGTCATCATCATCATCAGCGACTTCGACAACTGCGACGTCGAAATCGAATACAATCGCACCAGCAGCCAAGCCAGCAATCATCGCAAGCACAACAACAGAAAAATCAAATAAAAAAACAGAAAAATAACGAAATGAAGAAGAAACAGAAAAGCAAATTATTTAATCTCCAGTGGGGCCAGGGCCAGGGGAGCACCAATCGTCGTCGTTCGTCTTCAAGTAGTCAAGTCTTGGCTATGAGTAAGTGTTTCCGAGCTTATGGGGTCTTTCCAATAAAAGTATTCGCGGCTGTTTTGCCTCCCCCCTATCCCCCCCAATCACCCTTCTTTTCCACCAAATACACCTTCATTGTGAGCTTGCTCATTCGACTCTGTTTTGTTTTATATTCACTTTTTGTTTTGTGTTTCGGTTTACATGCTTATCGAGGTTTCTGTCCCGTACTCTGCGATTCCCATTCCGGACAGCCGACATCATCATCATCAACATCGCGCGGTCGTCGTCGGCATTGTCGATTTTAAAATTTTTTTTTACTGTCGAAAGTCGATGTGTTAGAGAACGTTTTCGCGTTTCCTTTTGTATGAACTGAAAAACAATAACAAAAAAACCAACAGTCTCGCTTGCTATCCCTATCGCTGTCGCTTTTATTAATAACAATTTAGCAAATCAGTCAGACTTGAATTGTCGTCCCGTCTCGCATCGTTTTGCACTGTGTCGATGTTTGTCAGGTCTCTGGTGACGAAAAATCGAAGAACTTTAATTTAATTTCACTTCAAATTCTTCAAAATTTCATTTTGATTGAGATACATTTTGTGAAAACAAAAAATAACGAGAAGAAGCCCTTCTGACGTAGTCGCGCGTGTAGTGAATTCAATGGAATAACCTTGTGAGTTGTTTTGTGTGTCTTCCCATAAAATTCAATAAGTGAATTAGTAAGAAATGGAATACATACAATAAAAAAAAAAAAGAAAATAGTCCAATTGATAGCCGCTTTTGTTTCGATACCCAAAGTTAATTGGCCGAAACGACAAGTGACAAAGAGAGAGAGAGAGACAGAGAGGGCAAAAATTCGCAATGACGAACGTGACGACAGCGAAGACGACAACGACGACGATTGCCACAAGTGTCAACGTTTACGTCAACGTCAATGTATTGTGAATAATCTTCAACCTGATAAGTTGTTTTTTTTTTTCTAGTGGGTTGGTTGATAAACGAGAGAAGAAAAAAAATTGATTATGACTTGGCTTTGCTGGCTTTTCTGATTGGTGTGAAATGAGTGATGAAAGATATTGTTATTTGTTCAGAAATTCCATTAAGTTTAACCGAGAGATACCGAAGAAGTTTAAGTGTGCGTATATGAGTTTGGTATCTTGTTTGGGTTTTAAGTTGGCTACTTTTTGTTTATCGGTGGATGAGGGAGGGCGAGAGGGCAGCTTTTAATGAGTAATTTAAATGCTGACTGTTATAAATTCTTTTGGCAGATAAATTACGAATTGATATTTTTTTTTTTTTAATAAAAACTATTAAAGTTATCAAAAGATAAAATTTTATCGGTGAGGTCTTTATTTTAACGAAAATTTTGAAATCGATGAATCTTGCTTTAAATGGGTCAATTTATTTGATGGTGCTGATAATTGGTTAGAGTTACAGTCTACGGCGAAAGTATCACAGATTTGCCGAAGAAAATATTGGCATAATCATCTCATAAGAACTGTTTTATTAGGACCATGAATCACATTTGATACATAGAAGTTCTTGTGTATCGTACTTCCAACTTTAGTAAAAGTAAATAAATAAATACAACAGTTTTTATTCATAGATATTAATATACCTATATTTTTGGATCAAATATGATGCGTTAATGCTGTAAACTATGAATCATATATGATACATGGATTTTCATGAATCAAATGTTACTTAATTGACAGTGAAGTTTCTAATGGTTCCATTTTAGTTGCTACTTTAAAACTGTGGTCTTAACAAAAAAAAAGCATATATCTAATATACAAAAGCCGCTGTACAGGGATTTTTAATTTCAATTGGTTTCGAATAGCAGGTCGTAGAGTTAAGTTCAGAGATTCATTCTCGTACAGCTCGATGTGTAATATGTTACCCAATTGTTTTTTCCATCACAGTGCTGGAATCGCACTATGTTTATCGACATTTAAAGGATACCCTAAAAAAAAAGAAACACCCTGTACTTGAAACGTCACAATCACTTCTAAATTTGGCTCATTTCCACTTGTTTGACACGGCCCGAATAAGTGGAAATAAACGTTTAGTTAAAACGTTAAGTAAACATTTTTAATTTATTTATATTATTTAAGTCTAAATTTCTTTAGTTTTATTTTATTAAAGTCCAAGTTTTATTTTAACAATGGTTCTTGCCGGTACAAAAGAAAGAATAAGACTGATTTATATTTCGAAAAAAGAAGAAAGAACTCTCTGTCGCAAACGTCAAACAGCATCGATGACGTTTTACTCTTCGAACATGAGTCGATGATGTTTGACGTTTCGAACATTGATGGGTAGCTTACATTAGAAACAAAAAAAATTATATATAATAATATTTACTTTAAATTTTTGTTTCTGTCACTGGGATGCGTTTGTACTTTTATTTAGTTTAAAGTCTTTTTCTGTCTGTTTACTTTGTATATATAGGTACATACATTTTTTTATTGGAGAAGGAGGAGAGTAGCAACACTAATTTCGCATCTGTCTGTCAATATAAAAGACAAATGTCATTCTTTCAAGTTTTTCTTATTCCTTATTTTTCTTCTAGGCACTGATAGCTGATATATCTCGTTCATTTAAATAAATAAGTACAAATCACATGTGTATATCTCACACAACATGGTGTGCATGTCGTATCGTTTTATTAACATGCCATTGGGTTTCTCAGTTTGTTTTGCTATTTTTATGCAATTTAAATTGAAAAATGTTTTTAGTGTCTCTTGTGTTCATCTAAATAAATAATTCTAAAGGTCTTCAAAAGACAAAAGAGGGATGACATGTTCATTCTGCAAGGTGTAGTATCTGCTGCGCACATAAAATATCTTCTTTGTATTGACTCTTTAAAATTGGTTTTAAACAAAAATAAAACAAAACCCTATGTTTCCTCTGAATGAAGTGTTCCCATTCGTTTGTCCCCTTTACTTGCAATTCATCGAATCGAATTTGAAGTGAAGAAAAATGTTAGTCTATCAAGTTATCAGATTCTTTTATATTTAGACTTTTTTTCTTATTTTTATTTGAAAACAAATTCTTATCGTGCTGAGTTCATTATGAGCATTTTTCTGCGATGTTTTCTGTCATATCTTTTATTTGCCAAAAGTTATTTTATGTATTCTCTTGAATTCAGTCAACGATTGATATGAATTCGATTTCAATAAAGCACAACTTGTGTTTATTTTCGGTGTCAAAGATGTTTTGATTGCTTTACTCAATAAACCAACAAAACTGACCACAATCGAAACAAAAAAAAAGTAACAAATAAAACAAAACTCCGTTTTGATCGAAAAGTTGATAAAAATTTCCATAATCTTGGCTGTTTTATACGAATTTATTGATAACTAGGTGAATAAAATGTTTGAATAAAAAAAATGCTATAGTGAAAGTCATGGGCTTGACTAAAAGCAACAACTTGAAACTAGGCAACCGACACCTCACCACCATTCAACACCAGCAATCAGAAGACTAAACCAAACTCACATTCGTCAAAAAAAATCACACTTTTTGTTCCTAATGATAAGGATAACAAGTTCGAAATCAATTTCTTTACTTTTTATCAGTTCTTAACTACCCTGAAGCTAGATAGTAATTATTTGTTTTTTGCAAACTATTGCATATCTTTGGAAAGCTCAAGATTACTTCTTTTGACGTCAGAACAAAAGGGGGTAGTACTTACTACCATGACGGAACAGTTTTTTTTCGTTTGCCAAAATACTAGACGGAAATACGTTGTGTTATCAATTGATTAAGGGAACTCTGATTTAGGAACTGTTTTTATCTCATTTTTAATTGAAAGTATAAAACCATTGGGATTTTTATTTCATTCATTGAGTCGTCATTTTAAACCGGCTGTTTACGCATCGCTTTTTTCATTGAGTAAGTCAAATATTTGTGAATTTTTTGTTTGTTTCGCAAAAGTATTGTTTTGTTATTGAGAAGCACCCACTTTTCTATTTTGATTGTTAACCATTAGCATCCAACAGTATGCAATGGTTTTGAATTTAAATTTTGTGTTTAGTGTGTTTTTTGTTTTGTTTTTGTGAAATTAGTTAAGTTAATAAATTTTGAATATACATAATTAATTTTTGTACTTTTAAGTGCTGGTAGCAAATTGATTCTTTGAGGACATTGTTATTTCAAATTATTTATATTTGTTTTGTTAGTATTTTTTTTTTTCAAGTGAAAGTTTTTGAAATTGGACTAAAAAGTTTTAAATCTCTTTTCATCCGCAAAGGAGTAGGTCCAAAAAAATTGGTAGAATTTAATTTTGCTAAAAATATGTTTAAGCACGCTGCTACTTAAGTTTTTGTTCTACATATTATATTTATGGATAAGTTAGGTTAGGTTAAAGTGGATGCGGATACAGACTTCGCACACTTAGGCCAAAAGAAAAGACCCATTGTGATACCACATGAATCTAGAGAATTACTTCTTACCAGTCGAACCATTTTGAGCTTTTTATAAAGCGAAGAAGATATTTGATATCCTTATTAACTAGTTCACTGGGATTATCACAAAAGTATTCTCCCAGATGAAGTTTGGATCTTAGTGAAAGTGCAGGGCATATGCAGAGAAGCTGGGGATTGTTTCCTCTTCTTCCTCGTCCATACATCTCCTGCAGAAGTCATTTGAGGCTAAACCAAGTCGTATTGCGTGCTTGCCTATAAGACAGTGTCCTGTAAGGGCACCTATTAGGGAGCTAATATGAATCTGCTTTGAGATAACAGATGTCCTTAAGCTTGTGGTTAGGCGTGCTGCAAGCAGACGTCCAATCTACTGGGCCAGTTTTTATTTCTTAGGCTGCTCTTCGAGAAATAAAACTGGTAGATCTTATGAAAATGCTTCTAACTTTGGTTGTGGCTACTTTTCCTCAATTCTACACGCTAGAAATTTTTGATATAACTATTGGTCTTAAGCTGTCCATTTTTTATTTAATTGATAGGTCTAACGGTTCCAATTTTAGCGAGTTCGTCGTCTCTACAATTTCCTGTGATGTCTTTGTGGCCCGGCACCCAGCAGAGGTGAATTATTAAATTGCTGCGCCATCTCCATAAGAGATGATCGACAATCGAGGGCCGTTTGAGAGTTGGTTGAGCCACCGACGAAAGATTTAATAGCGGCCTGAATGTCAGAGAAGATGCGGATATCAGAAGTTGATATTACGTTTGGAATACGCTACACTGATTAGGGAGGCGGAATGAGAGGCTTAGATTTAGCATTTCTGCTACCAACTCCATCATTTGTCTTGGATCCATCTGTATAAAAATTAATGCCTTTGTCATCCAAGAGTTTTTTGTCTTCCCATTCATCCATTGCATCCGGTGGAGCACACAAGTGGTAGAGGACCTGAACCAACTTGGCGTGCGAAACTGGAGACAGTTAGCCAGGGACCGAGCTGGGTGGAGAAGTTTGTTGGGTGAGGCCTTTGTCCGACCTGGACTGTAGCGCCACCATAAGTAAAGTATCCATCTATGGATGGAATGGATACCTTTAAGTTTTTCCCAAATTGGGGTTTTAGAATGGTGAAGTCTTTGTACTTTGGTATGGAACCGATGAAGTCCAAAATGATGGAATTTCTCACATTATTGTTGGGCCATTGAGATGAGGCATTGAGTCTTATAGCTGTAGTCGACGCCACTTGTTTGCTGAAGATATCGAGGGGTGTCATTAAGTTTCGGTCAAAGAACCACATTTTTCAAAATTATTTTTTTTGCTTATGCCGTACCCTTGGGAATGCTACTTTTCAAGCGCACCGATTAAGAATGAGACAAGTGTAAATTGTCAAAATCGTTGAAGTATTTTTCTCGTCTTTTTTTTTTCAATGATGACAATTCAGCAATATTTTCATGTGCTTTGGCGAGGTACTCTAACTTCTTTTTTTTTTTCAAAACAAACAAAAATTTGTTTGCGAGAATCCGCAATAATGTTGAATTTTTTTCAAAAACTTTCACTGCCACGGTATCTTGAGACTTAATAGACCAAAAACGGGCAATCCTCAGACTTCGCTGCATCTCTCATTATCATCTTAAAATCTGTATAAACAGTTTAAATGTGTATCATTGCAAAAAGTAATCCGACAGTAAAAATGAATATTGATAAGGAACCTTATCACTTAATGCAAAATCAAAAAACTGATAAAAGAATACGTACTTTTGCTCACAGTTACAAAAAAAAGTGTATGACTATGAAATTTTACCTCCTTCCAAAAAAAATAAAACAAAAAATAAAATGATAAAGACAGTGACGAACACTGTCGCTGTCATTGTATGAATTTGCTTTATCTTCCAAACCTGTTGCTTTATTCTTTAATCAATTTCGAGTTTGGAGGTTTGTCCGAAAAAAGCTCATATGTTATTCCGAGCTTTAAAAAAAATATAAACAAATTTTGTGACTAAGAAAATTATGCATTCGTGTGTGGTGTTGTTTGTATTTTTTTTAAATTAAACAAAAAACACAACATGGTGGCAACTAGACGAGTTGAAATTATTAAATCATAAAAAACGAGTTTGAGTGTCGAAAAACTGGTTGGATTTGATTTTGTTATTGACATAAATTTTTGAAGAGATTAAACTAGATCTAAGTTAAAAATGATCTCGAATTGGGCGAATTAAAATTTTTGATTGTCAAAAGCTATCACAACAAATGAAGTATGTTTACTCGACTAGACTAAGTGACCTTGAAAAAATAACCATTATAGTTAGTTAAAATTTTAATTAAATGTAATTTTCCATTCAAACTTACTACTTACTTACTTAAGGTGACGCTACAGTCCATTGTGGACTTGGGCCTCAATCAACAGTCTCCGCCAGCCAGCTCGGTCCCTAGCTAGTCGTCTCCAGTTTTGCACTCCAAGTTGATTGAGGTCCTCTTCCACTTGAGTGCGCCACCTGAGTCGCGGTCTTCCTCTCCTCCTACGTCCCTCGGGAATAGTGTCGAAGGCTTTCCGGGCCGGAGCATTGGTGTCCATTCGCTCTAAATGACCGAGCCATCTGAGTCTCTGGACCTTGACCCTTCTGGCTAGGTCCATGTCGTTGTACAACCCGTAAAGTTCGCTGTTGTATCTTCTTCGCCATTCCCCTTCAATGCACACGGGGCCAAAGATGACCCGAAGAACTTTCCTCTCGAAACAGCCTAAGGCACTTTCATCCGATTTTGTCAGGGTCCATGCTTCTGCACCATACAGCAGGACTGGGATGATGAGTGTGTTGTACAGTTTTACCTTAGTTGCTCGAGAGAGGGCTTTTTCCACTCAATTGCTTTCTTAGCCCAAAGAAACAGCGATTAGCAAGAGTTATTCTTCGTCTGATCTCGGCGCTGGTGTTATTGCCCGTGTTTATAGCGGAGCCTAGGTAGACAAACTCCTCTACTACCTCGAAGTTATATGCGTCTATTGTGACGTTCTGCCCGAGCTGTCGGTGTTGGGTGTCCTTCCTCGAAGACAGCATATACTTCGTTTTTCCTCATTTACCGCTAAACCCATTTTTGCCGCTTCTGTCTCAATTCTCACAAAGGCGCCATTGACATCACGCTGTGTTCTTCCCATTATATCAATATCATCGGCGTACGCGAGAAGTTGAACAGATTTTTGGAAGATAGTGCCTCTGGTGTTGACGGTGGAGTTCTGCACTATCTTCTCAAGAACGATGTTAAAGAAATCGCATGACAGTGCATCGCCTTGTCTGAATCCTTTTTTGACGTCGAAAGATTCCGTAAGCTCGTTGCCAACCTTGATGGAGCAGCGTGAGTTCTCCATCGTCATTTTGCACAAGCGAACGAGCTTGGCAGGGATGCCAAAACTAGACATAGCTTTATACAGTTCGTCTCTGTAGATGCTGCATACGCGGCCTTAAAATCGATGAAAAGGTGGTGGGTATCGATTTGGAGTTCATAGGTCTTTTCCAGGATCTGCCGCAATGTGAAAATTTGGTCGATGGTTTACTTTCCTGGTCTGAAGCTACGTTGATAAGAACAAATCAGATTGTTGACGAAATGCTTCACTCACATATTACTGCAAAGAGGATTTGTTGGCGATGTTGAGTGCACTGATTCTTCTGCAGTTGGCGCAGTTTAGAGGATCTCCCTTTTCCATTCAAACTGGACCATTCAAATTTCAGCTTAATGTTGTTCTATTTGATTTTTACAGAAATTTTGGAACCATTTTTAACTTTGCTTTCTACTCCTTTTTGTTGAACTTATGTCTTCTTTTTTGTACGTTTTTTTTTGTTTATACAAAAAACCGGCCGGTTAATTAAAAATCTAAATTAATTACTGACCAGCCGCCACATTTTGTGCGTGTTATCTTTGTGGAAAGATATTAAAATATGCACACGTTTGCGAATATTTAAAAAATTGTGTTAGGTTAGTTGTTTATAAAAAGACCGGTTATGTATTAACATTTTAAATAAACAATACTCGAAACAATGACCTCATAATCTGGTTATCAGCCGCAGACTCAAAATCTTTCAAACAGGTCTACAGAACCTTTTAGTGTCGAATGATTTTGCAAACAAATTTCTTGAACAGAAAAATAATGACTGCCTCATAAAAAACGTCTTCTTGCCAATGCTCATCCCTCTTAAGATCGACAAGCCTTAATTTTTGTTTTTTTTGGAAAATAAAGAAGAACAAAACCAGGCGATTCTGACACTTGCAATTGTTTTGATTACGCAGCAATTTTATTACGTTTTCGTTCCACTTAAACATACAATTTCTTATCTAAACTACAATTCTACTTACATATTGAAGTTAACAACCGAGTATGTTTATTAATAACAAAATTTCTCACATAAACCCACACCAATAAATTTGTATTATTCACGCTATTGAAATTGATAAGAAAACCAAATGTATGTGCTCATAAAATAAAAATAAGAACACAACAAAATCTGATGATTTTATTTCAAGAATGATGTTTGTCTTCCTAGTGATATCAGTGAGTATTTAGTCTTGCTTCACAGAGTCTTCAATCTGGGTTGGAAATTTATCAATTTTCCAGTCGAAATCAATTGTTTTGTTTAATCTTCGGAAGTTGAGTGAGTCTAATTTAAGCCAAAAGTCTACTTGAACTTTAAATGACGTTTTTTTTTTTCTTCACTTTGATGTCAAAGCATTTAAGTCGTTCATTACGTCATTAAGAGTTTCCCCTTTTACAATTTTAATTGATCATTAAAATTTTGCCAGCGAATTTATTTATTATTTCCTTGGTATTTGTCTTATGAATAGAATTCTATCCAATCAGTTTGATACTATGAGCGAAAAGTCAGTGTGACGCTTTTGTGTGGGAAAAAATTGTTGTTTATGACAGCGATTATAATTTTAAGTGAATGGCATTTCAGTTGAAGGAAAGGGTAAGTTGGGAAGTTGTAAATGTCTTTTATTAATTGAATGATTCAAGTGGACTACTAGTACTTTCAGTTAGCAGCCTTTGACATTTTTATTTCACTTTGGAGATATTCATTTGAATGTTATGAAATTGACGAATAAAATGTAACGTATACGCCGTGTATACCCATTTCTTTTTTACCCAATAATTTGTTTATTTGTGTGTTTTTTTTTAAACAGTTCAATATTTGGTTTGGAAAGGATAGAAAGGATGTCTTGACTGTTATAATAATTTCGGACCAATATAAAATATTGAGTATGAGAATCGTTTTTAGAGATGTGGCGATTTCTTCAGGAACAGACACAAATTTGTGTATACACATCTACTTCCTCTTCATCAAAAAAGCTTCGTGTTGTGAAATACCAAGCGTAGGAATCGCCAAAATTTCCAAGAGCATCGCTTTGTCGCAAACCAAAGTTGAGAAGCCTCCACTTATAGTCTTTACTTACTTACTTACTTACTTATCCGGCTCACAATCCATTAAGGATCTCAGCCTGAGATACTGCAGCCTTTCATAGTGAACGGTACCTCGCATACATTCTCCAGTCGTGCTCTGGCATCCGCAGTCAATTGGTCCTTTTACCTTAGGTTCGGTCTTCCTTGTAGTCTCGAACCTTGGGGCTGGGATGAGAAGACTTTCTTGGAAGCAGCATTGTCGTACATTCGCTCGATGTGGCCGAGCCAATGTAGTCGTCTTTTCTTGGCCTTCTGGGCTACATCCACATCTTCGTACAGCTCATATAATTCTCGGTTGAACCTTCTTTCCCATTCGCCATCGTCGCATACGGGACCGAAAATCCGTCGAAGAATTTTTCTTTCGAAAGTGCCCAGTATCAATTCCCCTTTTAACTTATCGTCCAGTATTCGGCGTTTTGTATAGCAGACACTTTGTCTTTCGAGTGAAGAGTTTTGAACCCAGTTGTTTGGTAAAACCGAAGCAGCAGCGTTTCGCTAGGGTAATTCTTCTTCGGATCTCCACTAAGGTGGCGTTTGTGGGATTTATGTTTGTTCCACGGTTTGTCTTAGGCGGTGGACAGATGTTGCTTTGTTTGTTGATAGCTTTTACTTTGTTTTGTCCTCATTCACTTCAAGACCAACCAGTTCTGCCTGTTTTTCAATCGATGTGAAGGCCCCAAGCACAGCTGTCTTGGATCGACCAGCCTAGGAGCTGTTTGAACTTGTTGAATATAGTGTTTTCCGTGCTCACACTTGCCTTGAGCACTATCTGCTCCAGTCACATGACAACTCATCTCCTTGTCTAAACCCTGCGCATGTTTGGAATAACTCGGATGAGCTGTTATCCATTTGCACACTGCACTGCGTTTTGTTTAGCGTCATGCGGCACAGCTGGATCAGTTTTTTTGGGATCCCGAATTCAAACATCGCCATCGTAAGCTCTTGGCGGTGGATGCTATCATACACAGCTTTAAAGTCGATGAAAAGACGGTGGGTTTCGACTTGAAATTCGTTGGTTTTTTCCAGAATCTGCCTCAGTGTGAAAATTTGGTCGATCGTTGTTCTGCCTGGCTTAAAACCACACTGTTTCTTGCCGATTATTGTGTTGCAGAACGGCTTAAGACACCCACACAGTACGTTGGATAGGATTTTGTATGCAACATTAAGCAGGGATAGGCCGTGGTAGTTTTTGCATGACATCGGATCGCCTTTTTTGTAGATGGGGCATATAGAGCCTATCGAGCAGTCAGTGGACATGCATTCTTCCTCCCAAACTTTGGTGATGACCTGGTACATGCGGTTCATCAAAACACCTCCTCAATATGTAAAGAGTTCCGCAGGTATGCCATCCGACCCGGCGGATTTGTTATTTTTTTAGCTTTTGAATGGCTCTTTCTACCTCTTCTGCGCTGGGAGCGGGGAGTTAGTCTTCATTGACTGGTCTTGTTTCTCTTTCGTCATTAGCTCGCTCGACATTTTGCGCATTCAGCAGCTGTTGGAAGTGCTGCCATATGCTCCGGTGACTAGGTTTCCTTCACTGTTTCGAAGAGCCTGTGTCCCGGTTCTGAAGCTTCGACCTTTCAAAAAAACGCTGGGTGTTGTTCTTGGCCCGAAACTCTTCTAAATCTGTGACGATTATCTTGATAATCCGCACTCATCCGTTTAGGTGTCCAGCAAAAAAGTTCCGACCTGTTGTCATCGTAAGTCCAAATAGTCGCATATACAGGTCGCTTATAGTAATCATCCTGCCGATTATGCCCCTCAACTCTTCACTCGTACCTCTCAGGAATAATAGGCGATTGTAAAAGGCTCCGAGTTTTTTCGACCAACAGTCTCTTCTAAGTTCCAAGTGCCAACCTTAAATTTTTCCCTTAATTTTCGAGTAAGCAGGAATCAAAGTGTATTCAAACACTTGTTATATCTAAAACGCACTTCGAGTGACTCACAAAGCTATAAACACCATTCTAATGCACTTCAACCTTTACATCTACAATAAGGCAACCAGAAATGAAAACTCGAATAATTACCTTTAAACTTTGCTTACTTAATAACAGTTTAATGTGAACTTATGACTAACGACCAACTATCAATATACAGAAATGTGCATTGTGAATTAGAAATCACTCATCCGGTACACTGTGGCGTATACTTACTATTTTTTTTGGTCAAGCTGGTTTGCATGACAAACATTTTTTTTACATCTCCAAATCAATCAACAACAATAACAACGATTCACGATAAATAAATTGACTAAATTGACACCTTTTTTGAACTTTGAGTAATAAAATGCTCGTCACGGCTCAATCAATTAAAAAAAAACACATAAAAATTAAATTAACAACTAAAATCCAGAAACAACTTATACGAATCCCCCATAAAGCCAAAATCATTCGATGAATAATTAATTAACTTTTTACGTTCAAAATGCAAGCGTTTCTAACACATTACATCGCTGCCGCCGGCCTCCTCGCTCTGCTGCCTCATATTAGGCATTGCATCATTGCATAGCGCGATGATATTCCGAACAAATCAACAAAAATAACAAATAATTAAAAAAAAAAAACTACGTCAGCGTATTTTAATCACCAGACGTTAGTGCCAAGCATCATCTAAACATTCAAACAGCACATTTAACCGAATACATCATTTGAAAATCATCTGCAAAGTAGCAACATTAAATTTTTAAATTAAAAACAAAAAAAAACCAAACGAGGTTGTATCATCCTCACTTCGAATGAGAAAAATAAAATTTTAAACATTCGACTGTGATTGCTCCAACGAACTACATTTAAGATACAAAGGTCGATGTGTCAACAGCAGTTTTGTGTCGTAGTTGCTGTCATCGCGTCTCGTTGGCGTTGCCTTATAGTCCAATAGAAACACATAACAAAAAAAAGCAATTCATGCAGACAGACAGAAGTGAACGCCATTGTCGAGTGGCCCCTGCGCTTACACAGACAAACAGTAAACCGATGTTAGAAAGACTAAAATTAATTAAACATTATAAGTGTTGCTTGACACGGGTGTGGAATTGCAGATTGGTGTGACCATAGAACTTTCTTTTTGTCTATCGGGGATTCTCTTTAAGAAATCATATTTTAGTTTAGAATTTAACATTTGAGAGGAAGGTCTTATTACTATTTTTTTTTATAATTTGCATCCACTCAAGGGATTTGTATACCCTTTTTATGCCAGAGACTCAGTGAGTGCATTAGGAAGAAGGGAAGTAGTTGGAAAGGAGGTGTCGGTGTACATTGGTCTTAAATTCTTGAACATTGTAGTGACTGGGAAAGACAGAGTGTGGAAGAGAGTTCCACTTTCGCGTAGTACGGCTAAAAAATGATTCCCTATACTTGAGAGTACGTCCGAAGTTGGGCTCGAGGGTAAACTTATGGGCATTCCTAGAAGCGCGAGTATTACGGGCGAATTGTTTGAGAGGAGAATTGCTATTTCACCAGAGCAATTTCCGTAAAAGTAGCGATAAAACAAGGAGAGATACGCTACGTTACGACGGTAGTCTAAGGTGGTGAAAGCGTCAGTGATCTCTCTATCACCAATCAATTTTACAGCTCTTTTTTGTATTCCATCCAAGAGGCTTAAGTAAGTAGCTGGAGCACCAGCCAAGTCATGTGAATTGTACTCAAGCTTTGGACGGATATAAGTCTTGTAGATAATAGCCAGATCAGACGGGGAGAAAAGTGCCTTGCACCGTCTTAAGAAACCCAAACATCTTGCGGCATTTTTGGCGACATCGCGTACGTGATCAGTCCACAAGAGGTGGTCTGTGATGCACATGCCGAGAATCTCGAGATGTTCGGTCTCATTGATGCAAGTGCCATTCATGGACAGTGGCAAGGCGGGTATATCTCACTTCAACGATACCAGACAGCATTGAGTTTTTGAAGCATTGGACTCTATACGGTTTTTAATTCCCCATTGGACAATGCTGTTTAAGTCAGAGTTTAATGAGCTTGTCATATTTTGCCGTTGCAGTTACACATCCGAAGAGAAGGGATGTGAATATGAGAAGCTAAGGGTACTATCGTCAGCGAAACAATTGATTGGATTAGAGGTAACAGACAAGAGATCATTAATAAAAATGATAAAGAGGGTCGGAGACAAAACGGAGCCCTGGGGCACACCAGCATTTATGTTGTGGGTTTCAGACTTGAATCCGTCCAATACAGCTTGTATTGAACGGTTCGAAAGAAAGTTTCTAATCCAACGAAGAAGGGATTCATCGATACCGAAGACACGCATTTTCGATAAAAGAGCAAGATGCCAGACTTTATCAATGCCTTTGAAATATCAAGTGCAACAATCTTACTTTCTCCAAAACGATGTAAAGATTTGTTCCACTGTTCGGTGAGATAAACCATCAAATCACCAGTGGACCTGTTGCTGCGAAAGCAGTACTGCCGGTCATTAAGAAGCTTTCGGTCTTCGAGATATTTCTTGAGCTGAAAGTTTATCAGCGTTTCCATGACCTTAGAAAGAAGGGACGTAAGTGCAATCGGACGATAATTGGAGAGAGAACAAGATCCGCCTTTTTTTGAGATTGGCTGGACAAATGCTGTTTCCCAACTGCTCGGAACGAGTCCAGAAGAGTAGGATAGATGGAAAAGCTTACGCAGGGGTTTTGCCAGCGTGGAAGAACACCTCTTCAGAACAATAGCGGGGATAATATCCGGACCAGCGGATTTATGTAAGTTGAGATCCTTAGGGACTCTCGTCACAGCACGAGTGCGAAAGAAGATTTGTCCCATGGAATCATTGACGCGCTCAAGAGCTGTTGAAGTCATGACACTCTATGGCAGGTTCGCAACGAGCGTAGGGACCGAAGAAGAAGAAGGATTCTTCATATTTTTTACAAATGACCAAAAATTCTTACTGCCTTAGGGACATTGCAGTATTTTTTGCCTTAATTTTTGGTCGTGTAAAAATTTGGTCCGCCGAATATGGGCGTTGCAGGCCTTCCTGACTTGTTTAAACTTGTTCCGGTTTTCCTAAACACCGGAACTTTACTTCTTTTTCTCTGATAACCTCTTTGAATCAAACCATGACTTTTCCTTGGGTTTGATGCGTTTAACCCTATTCGGGATAAAAGTTTTCATTCCCAAAATAATCATATTAGTAATCATATCTGCGCTGGAGTCTACGTCATTATCGAGAAAGCATAGTGACCAGTTAAAGATTCGGAAAAAGCTGTTGAGACCGTCCCAGTTGGCTTTCTCGTATTGCCACACAGTTCTCTTCGAGAAATTTGCAGATATAATACTTTGGTCTGATCATAATACACTGATAGTGTATTTATCAGGGTCAGACGTAAGAAACAAGTCAAGAGTATTTTCCGCTTGGCCAATAATGTCCGATATTCGAGTGGGCTCGCTGACAAGCTGAGTTAGGTGGTTAAACTCAGCAAAGATTTCAGCACACATTCCTTCGGGTGTTTTCTGGTCCGAATGGAGAAGCCACGAAGAATTGTGTACATTGAAATTGCCCGTAATAACGATTTCGGTGTGAGGATACAGGGATACAATTCTTTGGATGGAGTCGGACAGAGTGTCAAATTCGCGAGAAGTTGAAGCTTTGTCCAAATTTGGGCTTCGGTAAAGAAAACAGTAGTGAATGATATGTTTATTTACGGAAAACTTGAACCACATATAATTGAAAAATGGGTTGGAGCAGCGTCCATACTATGGTAAGAATTGTTAAGCCACATCATTCCTAATGTAGACGGCGAGACCATGGTGGGAGAACAATAAAGGCACTAAGCAATACCCATGAATAAGAAATTCAGTAGGGTCGGAATTCTTACTTACTTGGGTTTCACTCAGTGACAATACAGCTCAACAGTGGGATATACGCAGCAAGAAAATTATTTCCTAGCCCACGAATATTGCAATAATCGACTCTGAAATTAACAGTCATTACAAGTAAAAAAATAAAAAGACCAAAACAGACGAGATCTAAAAGAGTTACTGAATTGAATTATTTGATTTTCATACCAAATCCAGCCCTGGTTTAAAACATATGCAAATGCAATGAATGTGACGAGATTGACACGATGTTTTATTTTCTATTATTTCATTTGTGTCTGTAAATAACGTTGACCATTGGAATATTTTCAAGTTTCATTTGGCGTAGGTTGTTGTTTCGTTGCCCGACTGATACACCAGCAGATAGATGAACAAATAGTGTTGATTATCATGATGATGTCTATGATAATGACAAACAAAATAGAAAAGAGACTAGGAGGAAAAAAAAACAACAAATAGTTTCTAGGTTATGTGCGATGTGTGTAGAAATAAATTAGTTAAACACTTTGACGACTTTGCATATATACAAATTCCATGAATGAATGTTGCTTAAGTTTAATTTTGTTTTTTGTGAATTTTACTTTGGCTTAATTTTTACTGTTGTTTTGCCTTTGATTGGAGTTGCAAAAAGCAAAAATGTATGCAAAAATATTAGGAAAACCAAAATATGCGAGAACCTGTCTGGTTGTTTTTGCATTCCTTTCTCTTTATTCTGATTAATCAGAAGCAATTTAAAATGAAAGTGGAAATAGCAAATTGAGAATTCCCAACAAAATCGCCGTTGGATGAGTGTGGTATTCAATGTTTCTGAGGAATTCCCATTACTGGGCGGGTGGAAAATTGTAGCAAACTGTCAATAAACAAACGAAACTAGAAGAGAAGGTTATGTTTTTTTTCTTACATTGAGAATTCGACTTAGAGTGAAAAACAAACTTTAGAATCTACACCAACTTTAATCAATCACCCTCCGAATTGTAAACTCAACAAATTTCTTTTCAATTCCAGATGACCCGGGCGGCACAAAATCAAACAACAAAATGGATGACACTAAGAAAATGACCACATCCAAAAGTAAACAACAATCACAAACGCACTACAAGACCACCGTTAGTACTAGCAAAAAGAACCACACCAATCAGCAGCAACAACGACATCAATCCGCTGGCGGAACAGTTACAACCAGCAACGGTGCAAAACAAACAACAGCAACAACAAAGTCATCTTCCTCGTCGCCATTAAGAGCAACAGCAACAACAACAGCAACACCACCACCAGAAACAACAACCAATACCCACCATCGTTCTGATAAGAAGAACGCCTCCTCCTCGTTGTCGTCCTCTTCCATTTCAAATAACCAAACATCTGTAACTGAAATTCATAGCAAGTCCCAAAACGCCAAAATGACCATAAGCGAAACAAATAAGCTTGCGTCAGAACTTATCAGCAGCAGTAGCAGCACCACCAATAGTGATAGTAGTAGTTTAAGCAGCAACAACAACAACAACAACAATAACCAAAACAACACTAACAACAAGAACCTAGTTAATGAATCACCATCATCAACATCGTCAACAACGATGTCCACAACAACATGGAACAACCTCAAGTACCTGCATAAGAAATTCAAGCGCATCGCCAGCGCCACCACATATCCAAATGATAACACCAATCAGTTGGAGCACAACGACGCTACTGATAAACGAGGCTCTTCCATATCGTCCACGTCATCAACATCGTCACCGCCATCAACATCACCGATATCTGAATCACCGCCAATCACATTGGTGGTAAATGGCAATCATGGTGCTGTTGTTGCAAATGCAGAAGAAGATAATCGAGTGCCGCCACTGACAAACGGCCATGTGGCAATTGGATTTGATGCGAGTGCCAACTACGATAATTTGAAGAAGAAATCAAACAGCAGCAGCAGTAACAATAAAAACAGTAGTAGTAATAGTCTAAGCAACAACAGTGATCTAGCTCTAAGTAATAGTATTAATAGTAGCATTAGCAGTGGACACGTCCAGAGGACAATGTCTGCTGGAGCAACAACAACGATGACGACGTCAACGACGCCGCCTAGTATTAGCCCGGTGTTGTTGGTGCCGCAATCAAATCAGAAACCGGCACAGCAACAATCACCAAATCCGCAACAACAGAAACAAAACAACGCCGGTAGCAGTACGATTTCAGATGCGTCTGGACAGCAACAACAACAACAACAACAATTATCGAGGCACGTCTGTCCATATTGCAATCTAAATTGTACTAAGCCATCGGTGCTACAGAAACATATCCGTGCACACACAAACGAACGACCATATCCCTGTGATACATGCGGTTTTGCATTTAAGACAAAAAGTAACTACTACAAGCATTGCAGGTGAGGTTCGAAAGCATTTCCTATTTTTTGAATTATTGTAAACCTTTCTTTTGAATTGTATGACAGATCACGGTCGCATGCGTTGAGAACGGGAGGTGTTGAACCACCGAACGATGCTGACGAGGGCTCAATGGGTGCTTCAGATCAAGAGCAGGATCCCGATATGAGCAACAGTAGCTCAGACGTGGTGAGTTTGGAATCATTTCATATATTTAAGTTCTTCAAATCTTAATCTTCTTTTTATGTATCTATAGATAAGCCGTACAACGTCACCACTTGACGAGAGGACGTCATCACCAGCTGTTCTCTCAGCTCAAGGATCACAACAATTACAAAACAACTCTTCACCATCATCCAATTCAAAGACTTTTCTTCACCCGGTTACCAATTCAGTTGTGGGATCATTAAACGTTCCCAATCAACAGCAACAAATGTTGCAGCAGCAGCAGCAACAAAAACAGTATCCTCAACAACAGCCGACAACCACCGCCACAACAAGCAACCAGCAAAATCAAAAATATTCCAATGATAAACCCTATAAGCCAAAGTTCCATAATGCTGCTCTCTATTCGCCCAATAAAGTTCAATCACAACAGCAACAACAACTGCAGCAACAACAAATGCAACAGCAACAAAAACAACACTTTCATCAAATGCAGCAACACCAAATCCTGGAAGAGGATTCAGCAAAGCTTCAAATTCAGCAACAAATTCAACAACAACAACAGCAACAACAATATCATCAACTCCAGCAACAGCATCAACAACAACTGCAGCAGCAACAACATCAGAGCAACGCCCACAAGATACCAAGTCATCATTTGAACAATCCCCACCAGATGATCCCGATACAAGGTCCACTCAATCTTCCGCCACATGTTTCACCAACCGGTGGCTACTATGTCAATCCTGGAATGCTTCATCATTACTACACGTCAGTTCTTCCGCCAGGTGCGGCGGGCCAACAGCGGGAAGTGATGTCAGTATCTGTGTCACCAGCTCATTATCAGCATCAGCAACAGCAACATCAGCAACAACAACAGTATCACCTGCAGCATTCCAATATGATGGCGTCTCCGATGCAAGTTTCCACCGCCAACAAGACGACCCCAACACACCGGAATTATCACCCACAAACGACGTCGATTCCTTCTCCTGCTACAGGTGCTGGAATTTCACATTCGCCGGTTGCAAGTGGCCATAGCACGACGAAGGAAACAGCTCCAACGTCTGCTAGCAGCACTAGCAGTTCCACGATTTTGGGCAATAAAACGGCGATAACTGCCGTTCCAGGGGGTGGACATCAGCTGGTAAGTTAAAATTGATTCCATTGCATCAACAAAGTCTTATCATTGCTAATTCCTTATTTTAGAATGTTGAACGCCTGCAGGAGCACATATCTAAACTCATATCGCAGAACGAGGCGATTGTTGAAAACAAAGAACTTCTCCTGCAAAAGAAGTACCCAAAAACTCTGAATCGTTCGAGGAGTTTCACCAATGCCAATACACCGAGCCCGGCGTCGAGCAATAATAGCAACCTAGTCCCAGCTTCAACAGTGCCAAGTGGAGAAAGTGCAAGCACGAAATTGGCCCAGGCAATTGTCCACAAACAGCAAATGCAACAGCAGCAACAACAACAATTGCAGCAGCAGTTGCAACAACAACAACAACTACAGCAGCAACAGCAAATTCTACAGCAACAACAGCAGCAACAATACCTCAGAGGCTTTAACGAGGAACACATTCAGAGGCTAGCACCGAATTCATATCCGAGCCCAATCAATGGCATGTCGAAGAATTTGCATAAACTTGCTGCTGTTAGCATAATGATTCCTCCAATGATTCCTCAACCACAACAGCAGCAGCAGCAGCAGCAACAACTGGTACCACAACAGCATCAACCACAACAATTAACTCAACAATCACCCCACCAGCAAACACAAATCATTCAACAACAACAATTGAGAGAGCCCCGTGAACAACGCGAACATCGAGTATCCCACATTCCGATGCCTATACCATCTTCAACTCCCTCTCAAGTGCAACAACCAATAACCCAGAAAGCCTCTTCTCCAGCTGGCGCAACCAATGTGCCCTTGAATTTATCGAAAGCTGTTGATCCAGCTGATGTCCCCAGCACGAGTACATTTTCCCGCAAACGTCTCTCCATCGAAACACGTTCTTCGCCAGCACCTGAAAATACTGTTTCCAGCAGTACAAGTCGTGGCAAAAGTCCGGCCTTACATCCCCAAAACCCCAGCAATTCTATCATCAAGAATTTGCTCTTGAACGCTCGAGGACTCGCCGTTCCCACTGGCGAAGGTGATGACGCTGTCTACATCTGTCCACTGTGTGCTTTGGAATTCCGAACGGCTGAAGATCTACAAGTGCACAACAGCACATACTGCCAAGGTCAACTATCCAGTGCCCCGACAAGTCCAGTTTCTTCGCCATCTTCAAAATACTTCCGTTCGAATTCTATAAATGTGAATCTGCCCGAATTGAACAATCCCAATTCGCTGGCAAAACTCGCCAAATCTTCGATGTTCTACAACAAGAACCCTCTTTCTCTGGTCAAATTGGCTTGGTCCCAATTGAAAACCAAACCCAGTAACTTGGTTTTAGACAAATTAAGCTCATCTACATCGGTGGCTGCTACTTCGTCATCAGTAGCTGCTGCTGCAGCGGCTGCAGCTGCTACTGCCTCTGAAGCGTCTTCTTCAAATCCAGTGCCATCATCAGTTCCATCAACTGCACCAGCGACAACATCAACGCCTACACCAGCACCTCTACAGGAAGTTGTGATCAGTAACCGCTTTATTGATGCACCATTGCCTTCACCAGGACCCCTTCTGGGAAAAACACCTCTGGTCGAAGCTTACAACCACAACGAAAGGAAATCCGAAGAAATTGTCATCCGGAAAGTCCATGACGACCAATCAGCTCAACAATCCCAGTCTTTCCGTTCCGCCAACAAGAGGGTAAAATACGACAAGAACTATCCCCAAGAGCCATCGACAAGCTTCCATCAATCTTCCACCGCGCAATCAGTCACGGACAAAAAGGAGGATCGATCCAAGCGTTTTATGTCGTCAGGTGGCTGTATGGTTCCCATATCGGAATGCCCAGACCTCGACATGAGTCCGAAAATGATTAGAACTCCACTTTTATCCGGCGGCAGTTTTCAAGAAGTCTCACCAAAACCCCGCGACCAACCATCAAATCGAGGAACAACACCGAAAATGATGATACCAATCACTCCTCTGACACCGAGTCTTCCGCCCGGCTTGCAGATGTCCGGGCCAACACATTTCCAATTCCCGCCCATCAATTCAATTACAGCTTTCAATCCCCTGACATTGCCCATCTTACAACAAGGTGGCGCAGGTGGTAGTGGTGGTGAAAAAATGATTCCCTATGTTCCTGGGATTCCCGGGCCAAATTGCCTAACACCCCAATTACCACCACCTCAACAGCTGCTTGTGCCAAGTCAGTCGAGAAATCCCAGTCCGAATCGACAGAAAGTAGCAAGCCCAGCAGTTCTATCCTCCGGAATGATGGATTCATCAGCTTTTAGCCCGAAACAAAAAGCGATGCGAATCGAAGCCGATGGAAGAAATCTTTCACCGTTTGGTGGGGTTGGTAATGTCCCTAGTGAATTCAATCGTGTTCCACCATCACCAGCACTCCGAGCTGCTCGCTGGCCAGGTTTGACGCAATCTAATCTGGATGTACCCAAAAAGTCATTCAATTTTCTTCGCATGGCTGACAATGTTAGTCCAAAGAAAGCCTCAAAATCTCAAGAGACCGAAAAAGAGGTGAGACACTTTAATTTTGACAATTTGCCAAAGGAACCAGAAATCATCACTCCAGCACGGTCGCAGGACCCAATGACACCATTGCATGTCGATACATCGAATTCCAGCTACCGTCGTAGTGCTGAGCCCAGTGATTCTGGCATTGAATCAATTGAAGAGAAGCCCACAACATCGCCTTCAAAACGATCTAAATTTCTGAGGCCAACAAGTCTGCCTCTCAAGCCCGGCACTTTTACTCCGAAACACCATCATGGAATAACTCCAAATGCCAATACACTGCCTTTGATCTCGCCCGAAACTCCAAGACAGTCAAAGGCATGTGCACAGATGTACCTAAATGGACACGCATACACTTACCTTGGCCTCAAGTGCAGCACCAAGATGTTCTACTGCACTGTTAATTGTCCGCAACCGTCGTATGTCGCCAATCTGCACAAATTGTCAATGTACAGTGTTTGGCAGGTGTGTGCTGAAAACAACCCACATCCGATGGGATTCAAGCCAAAAACCGTGATGGCTTTGTATGACGCTCGTCAGAAATCGTGTACGAACACAAAAGCTGGCGGAAAGTCGACTTGTGCGATCGTTCACTCTCAGGGCACTGTGATGACGCCATTCGAGAACAACATGGGACAATTCTATCATCATCAATTGAAGCCACTGCCAATTCCGCAATCGGATGACCCTCCAAAGAGCTCGGATACATCAAACGATAAGGATGCATCCGCTAACCAGCAGTTGCTAGTCGGAGGCTATGAGTCGCATGAGGATTACACTTACATTCGAGGGCGTGGTCGGGGACGATTTGTGTGCCTGGAGTGTGGAATTCGTTGCAAGAAACCATCGATGCTGAAGAAGCATATCAGAACACACACAGACGTGCGGCCGTTCACCTGCAAGCATTGTAATTTCAGGTGAGTTTCATTTAAAGAACACGTGGGAGCAATTTTTAATTGTTTTCTTCTTCCAGTTTCAAGACCAAGGGCAACCTCACCAAACACATGCAGTCGAAGACGCATTTCAAGAAGTGCATCGAACTCGGCATCAACCCGGGACCAATGCCAGCTGATGGTGAATTCATGGAGCCTGATTTTGAGTACGATCAGCAGTCTATTAATTCTGGCGGTGGCCGGACATCATCCCTACCAGGAGAATCCAGTGACGATGACTTCTCCGACAATGAGACTGAAAGTAGTGGTGAGTTTCTTTTCTCAATGTCTTCATTAGAATGCCTTTTATTGAGAACTTTTTTGTTTTCGACAGATGCCGATGACTCGAAATCCCGCCTTCAGGAGCACGAAGCAGCTCGTTGTCTGCTCTCGCTCTCAATGACGCCGCCCATCAGCAGCATCTCACCAAAAGATTCCTATACATATCAACATAACGAAACCCAAGCACCACAACAACAACAGCAACAACGTCGAGTAGTCTCATTCACCTCGCCAAAGCCTCCATTCGACTATCAAAAGCAAGAGCAATACTACTCGAATCCAGAAGAATCAAAGCCGAAACTTCAGCGAAGCTCTGACGAAAGCACAATGTTGCCAATTGACTTGACCAAACCACGTTCCACAGAGCCAACAGCGATTGACATGAAGCTGTCGAAATCAGTAGTTAATCTTCCTCAAATGCCACATCAGTCGGCGGCTCAAATTCGCGATGTTATTGGTGCTGTTAACAACGAGTCGATGTTTATGAAGTCATTGATTAACATGACTGACCGTGTTCGTTCGTCGATTGACTGTTCGGTTGCAGGAGTCGATGGCAGTGCCCTGCACAATGCCTATCTCACGGAACAGGCTCTGCATTATCACAAAATCAAGCAAAGTCAGGTCAATCGGAATTCAATTGAAGGAGCTTCAGAATCGAGCAACACTTACACAAGTAACTCATCGAGTAGTCGATACTTTAATCTTACTATGACCACAGTTGCCAGCAGCTCGTATATCATGAGTTCAGCTGTCAAATCCACTGAAGCGCTAGACGAGGAGGTGAAACAAAAGTCGGACAAAATGAAACAACCCGAATCGGCGAAAACCGAGAAGGAAACATTTTGGAAACTGTTACCCTCACCAAAAGATGCTCAATCGGTTGCAAAAATTAAAGCTCCCGGAAATGCTGCCAAGAGTGTGGCCTCTGAGTATCTCAAAATGACAAAATCTAAATCAAAGACGTCAAAAATTCCCGACGAAAGCGGCGACGAGAGTACGTCTGACCATGAAGCTGTATCTGGCAGTGAAACAGCAACAACAACTCCTCCAACATCTCAATCATCTGTTACATCATCTTCATCGGCAAATAGTATTCCATCAACGAATGCCGATTTCTCAGGTGTTCCTGCGCGCACCGTTATCGTTGGAGAAGACGGTTTCAAAAGTTCGTCCAACGAAGTTCAACCAGTCTTCCCTCGAGTTCCGATTTCGAGTGATGGTCGTCCTGTGTGTACCATCTGCTCGAAAACCTTCCAAAAACAGCACCAGTTAGTGCTGCACATGAATATCCATTATATGGAGCGAAAATTCAAATGCGAACCATGCGGCATCAGTTTCCGCACTCAGGGTCACTTGCAGAAGCATGAACGTTCCGAAGGGCACCGAACAAAAATAACAATGACATCGACGTTTGGAGTGCCGACATCGTCGAATCCGCGACCATTCGAATGCACCGATTGTAAGATTGCTTTCCGTATTCATGGACATTTGGCCAAACATCTACGTTCGAAGACTCATGTCCAGAAATTGGAGTGCCTGACAAAATTGCCATTTGGCACTTATGCCGAAATCGAACGCTCCGGCATCAGTTTGACTGAAATCGACACGAGTGATTGCGATAATTCGCTGATAAGCCTGAAGGTTCTTGCACAGAAGCTTATGGACAAGGATCCAACGACCATGGGAAATTATACATCGCCATCGGGTATGCATGACATCGGTCATTCGAATCCAACGAACGGCGGCGGTGGCGATAGTGGCAGTGAGGATGGTTATGACGCTCAGAATTCAATGGATGAAAGTGGCAGCAAAACTGAAGACAATTCAGCGCAGAACAGTGTTGATCATGTGAGTTTGAAGAGACGTATTCAGCCATTCAGCAGCAGTGATGAGGAACATCAGGCTATTGATGGGATTGTTCCCGAGAAAAGACAACGCACCGAGAGTGAGGTTTCATCGAATTGAGTTTGCGCAGAGTAATTCAGCGGGAAAAAAACTCAATTCAGCGGAGGCTGGAGGTCTTCTAAAGCTGCGAAAATATGTTTTTCTTTAATTTCATGATTTTTCAGCAATTCAGCTTGAAAAATCTAGATTTTACCCTTTGCTGTGTTGCTGAACAAAACTTGCTGAATGAGAAATTAGCAAAATTTCAATTACTTAGTCGAAGTAAAGTGATCCAGTTTCCGAAATTTGTTATGAGGTTAAAGCTTTGCATGCTGTTTTCTCAATTCAGCTACTAAACAAAACACTTCGGATGCATTCAGCAAGTAAAGAATGCAGCCAATTAAAAAACAACAAAAAGTAATGAGGCGCTTATCTTGGAAACAAACAAAAATATGAGAACTATGTGCCAAATTTTAACAAAAAACAAAACAAACTTACTAATCATATCACGTTCTTTTAAAAACGTGTATTCTTTGATTAATTCTTTTTGAATTTGAATTGTGTTATTTTTTTAAGTTTAAGCTCACGTGCTGTGACTTTATTCGGCTTAGCCTAATTCTAATTTTAGTTTAATGCAAATGAAGAGAATATTTTAGTTTATATTTTTGTGCTTGTTGTTGTTGCATTAGTTTAATTATTAATTTTTAAGTTTATTTTTAATTATTAAGAGACTGCGAGACTCAATTTTTAGGTTAAAAATTATAGAAAATAAAACTAATAATGTTGCGTTAATGTTTGAAACATTTGTTTTTGTTTAAAATTGAATTTTATGTAGCTGCTGCGATTTTTTGTTTGTTTTATTATTAAAGATTTGTGTTTCAAAATATTTTTGAATGCGACAAAATCGAAAACTCTTGAAGAAACAAAATGTAAACTGTGTAATATCGTACGATATCGTAGAATATACATTTTTATAATTTAGAATGTTGTAAGTCAATGTAAATAATAAAAATCAAACAATTTAAAATCAAGTTTATCTTTAAAAAAAAACAAGGAAATTAAATACATAAATAAAACAAATTTAAATACATATATACTTATAATTATTGAGTAGACTTTATTAAACAATCCTCCTCTATCTTTGTAGGTTTAAAACGTGATTTTAATCTCATTATATTTGTATTTTGTAATATTATATACATACATTAAATATATATATATATAAACAAAAAAAATATATATATATCTACATTTATATATCTATCTATATACATACATCGTAAGGAAGATAAATCAAACTATGAAAATAATTAAACAAATTTAAGAAAAAGGAAACAAAACAAATGAAAATGAAATAAACAATTTATCAGAGATATTAATTTTTGATTGCCTTATTTATGAACGTCCTCATTTGTGTCCCGTGTCACATCCACTTACTACAATTTGTCTCTTCGTTCCAACTTTTCGAATGCTTTTTATACAGTCCTATCGTCGTATCCGTTCGGAGACACTCACGATCGTAGAAAAGTCCCTGTCGTTATATTTATTTTGTTCATGGTATCCGTTTCGAAGAGGAAATTTGACGTGTAATAACGCATGTCGTTACGCAAATGTTCCGACACAATTTAGCTGTCGGAACAATCGGAGACGCATAAAACAAAATAATCGCTATGCATCGCATGCGTTTGTTGAATTTTTGCTTTTCGCCGCATGAAATCGTGATGCGTTACTCTGAGTTTGACATTTCAAGTTTCAACGCAAATTTGAATTTTTTTTTTGTGGTTTGTACGATTTAACAATCGGAATTCTTAGGACAATAACAAATTCGTATATTTCGTACAAACCGGATAGAATTTTGTTACGATCGATACGACGATAGGGCTGATAATCTTATTAGCTGTATGTTGTGATGAGATGTCGGGTGATGAAATGTCGTGAGATGAAGTGTACGGTGATGAACCCATACCCATACCCATATGAGAAAATGCTTATAATTCTTGTTTTACTTTGAGTGTGGGAAGGGGGCTTAAGGTAGTAAATTTGGAAACATGTATATGTGTACAATAGAATACATATTTCCACAACACAGTATTGATTATTTCCAGTATCTAAAACTATTTTTCGTTTGAAAAGACAATGGAAATGTTATTTAAATTAAATACGGTTTTTCAAAAATGATGGCGGATGTAAATCAAAGTTAACGTTTTCATTGCATATTTTTAGAATTCTGCATTTCATATGGTTCTTGTATAGGAATTTGCGTGTTGAAACCGGTTCAGTGTTTTAGTTCGTACAAAAACCTTTTTCTTTGTTTCATTGCCTTGTAGAAATTCCAATAGATGTCACTCTACACTAGCATATCCCTTTGAATTGTAATCTGTATACACTTTATACATTGACTTATTATATTTATATATTATTATTATAGTACGTCAATGACTTTATATCTCTAGCTCTACCTCTCTATATCTCTATATGTATATCTATATGTAATGTGTACATAGTGTGTTATTACACCCATTGAATAAGAAGTACAGGAAGCGGTGTTAGCTACATGTACAGTGTACGTGAGTGAAGCAACAAAAATGTCTGATGATGACCATTTTTAGGGTATGTGCTGTCAAACTTTAACTGTGTTGTCAGTCGAGTTCAGGGGTGTATTATTTCTGTTCGTGATGGTAAGGCCCTGCAATTCGTTGAGTTCCCGTAGTGTGCACGGTTGTTTTGAATAGTTCTTCCATCGTCTTTCGACGATTGTCGGTTGTATTACAATAGGCGTAATAAACGTGATGAATTACGGATGAAAAATCAAGAAAATGTACTGGAAAATAAAAAAATTAATCATTAAAAACCGTGCAGTGCATCTTTAGTGTTAAAACACCATGCTTCCTAAAAAAAAAGAATTGAGATTGAAAAAAAAATTTGAAGCAAAAACGATGAAATCTTGATTTAATCAAATTTCGCTTGGCGCTAATGAGATTAACTATTCAACTGCAGATCAGCCCTGTTGTAATGCGTTTGTGTTTGTGAAACTCACATTACTTAGAAAAATGCTTCAATTCTTGTTCATAAGACAACTTCCTGTACTTCTTATTCAATGATTACACCCAGACTTTTTTCATGCTGCGTGTTTCGTAGATTTTCTTTTCAACACTCATTCTGTTGTTTTTGACACTTCTCTATCATTGTTTTGTTCTCATACACAAAGTCAAAGAGTGAAAATTATTAAATAATATAAAATAATAAGCTCTCTATTCCATTTGTAATTTTCCGGCGGCATATTCTTTGTTTACTGAAGCACGCTTGAAATTGAAATAAAGCAACTCCAAGAAACAAAGAAAGACGAGAAAAACAAACGTCAAAAAACTTCCCAAAATCTTGAACCTACAATTATTGTGGGGGTTGAGACTTTTTAAAGTATTTCTATATCACCTACTTTCTCTTTCGCACTTATTTGCGTCTTCCTAAAAACGTCTGAGTGTAATAACACACATGCTGTTATGTGTATACACTATTTATTTCTATCACTCTTATATTGTGTTTTAACTCAAGAAGTACGTAGCAAACGTTTTATTTTTTAGCAGTAAGAAGCACTTGTGTATGACAGATTTAGCGTAGGGGAAATATCTAGTGGTTATGAAAAGAACTTCGTTAAGCGTCGAGAACGTTGAGCGCCTACAAGAACCAAGCATTTACTTGAACCGATTTTTGTTGCGAACGTTGCATACGCATACAAATTTTGTTGCGAATGCATGCAAATTTTGTTGTGAACACAGCGTTCGCATGCAATTTTTGTTGGTAATGCAGCGCACACATGCAAATTTTGTTGCGAACGCAGCGTACGCTCAATATTTTCGTTGCTAGCCCAGCGTTCGCTGACAAATTTTGTGGCGAACGTCGCCTACTCATACAAATTTTGTTGCAATTGCCGCGTACGCAAGAAACTTTGCTTGCGAACGATGACGTATGCAAATATCGTTGTAAACGGTGAGTACGCTAGCAGAATTTGTTCTGAATGCAGCGTACGCATGCAGATTTTGATTCGAATGCAAATCTTACGTTGCACTCAACGCAGAGTACACAACAAAATTGCTTGTGTTCGTAGCATACCCAACGAAATCGCACTCGTTTAAGCGTACGCAACAAAATTGCTTGCGTACATTGCGTACGCATAACATTGTCTGCGTTTACAGCGTACGCAACCACATTGCGTGCGTTCGCAGCGTACACAACAAAGTTGCAAGCGTATGCAGCGTTCGCAACAAAATTGCAAGCGTACGCAACTAAATTGCAAGTGTACGCAGCAAGCGAAACAAAATTGCAAGCTTACGCAGCGTACACAGCGAAATTGCATGCATTCGCAGCGTACGCAGCTAAATTGCAAACATACTTAGCGTTTGAACTTTATGGGTGCGAGCAGAATTCGAACCCACGCATTCCGCGTAGCAGCCAACTCACATACATATCTGTACGCCAAGGGCACTACGAAAAGCATCTGCATGAGAATTTTTTTTCCGTTCATGAGAAGAACGTTAGTACGCTTAGGAGTCTATACCGTATACGTTTCGAGTTGTTTCCAAGACTTTTTAGAATTATTATTTTTACCAAAATGAAAAAGAAAATCATTGAATGTTAATCCGGGCTTTCGATTGTTTTTTATTTATTTGAGCCTAGATACTCGAAACTCGGTTAAACTATGTCATTTATTTAAGTGTGTAAATCTGATTCACAAGAGGGGGTGTAATCCAACACAGCATTAAGCTAATGGTTGTCACCATATAAAGGTTTTTTGAAAAGCAGTCATCCTTTCAAAATCTTGATTGGAAGTAAAGATATTCCTTAAATTAGAAGAAAAACAGTTTTAACAATATTGTTTTTTTTTTTCGATTGTTTCTAGCTCACCATTAAAAATGCCGCCCCCAAACATAAAGCTTTCGATTTAACATCCATTGTCGGATCACTGTAATAAATATTTGTTGCATATTGTGAACTCCTTTGTGACCACTTTCGATGAATTGAAGCTCTCATGTCATCGCCAGTGTAAATCTACAAAGAAAAATTACCATTTCATCCCTTGGAGGTATAAAAACAACAACAACAAACAAAACCAACCTTAAAATAAGTCTCCTTTGGTGGGCAGAAGCAACAAAATCCAGCATTACTCTGACCTTCGATCCGATACAAATGATCATGGAATTCGTTTTCGATAACGAATTCAGGTGCAAGAAACGATGGTATTTGAACAATTCTGCCCAAGAAATCGCCCGGCGGAGCCCAAACTTCCAAATTCTTCGGTTGGCAGCAAAGAAAACCCAAAGCTAGATCGCGCCGCAATGAAAGTGCCTCCTGATGGGTTTTGTCGAGTATATGCATTTGAAATGGTCGATTCGAACCCCAGCACAGACGATTGTTGGACGTCGAACTTTCACTGGCTGCAAAGATGGCTTCGCCAAAGGGCGATCGCACTGTGTAGCGATTTTCAGAGGAGACTGATGTGAGTGCTTGATTTTAATAGATATAAATTATTAGTTTGTTTTTTATCGTTTTCAAATATGTCATTTATTTTCCTACATGCATTGAGCTCAAATGTCTGTTCGATGTGGACGGATGGCAAGTCGGCGAGGATGTCATAGCCCGAGAGTGGGATGTAGGTACGGCTTCCAGTAATAGGCTGGTTTTCTATTGTCGAAACTGGCAGGGGAATCCGTACTGTTCCTGGTTGGAATCAACAAAATTAATGACAAATGAAATAAAATGATGTTAAAGTTTGCCAACCTTGAGCTTCTCGGGGAACTGATGTAATATTTGTTGGCCCCTCGAAAACTGAAAAGAGAAAAAAACTTTATTATAATCCAATTTTTTTGACAGTTTCACACGTTTTTGAAATAGAATCCATTTAACCGCACCAAAATATTTTTAAACGGAAAACAGCAGTTTTTTTTGTTTTTTAGAGCAAAATTGCAAACAATATTCGTTTTTTTTCCTGAAGTAAAAAAAAACCAAAACAAACTTGAGAAGTGATAAGATATCAATACTGTCATTAAAAATAGAAAAATTCGATTCTTTTGTCTTCTACATAAAAAAATAAATAAACAAAAAAACAAACTAACTTCACCATACCTGTTGGATCAAACCTCGGCTGTTGAGCAACTCGAATCTCACTGTCATAATGCAAATTCTGCACGGGATTATTTTGAAGCATTTTTTTCTTCGTTCCACAAAACTTTAATCCGGGAAATTAAAAATGAGAATATTAAGAATATAATTGACTCACAAGCTATTCAAAATGACAACGAAACCAAACTGATAGCAATTGATATCAGTTCATACTCTGATAGTCCATAGTTGTTGAATGAGTTGAGTAATGATAGGCGAGTGTTAACTGTGACCAAACACACACAGGTGAGAAATATTACAACACTCATTAGAGATAAGTTGGTTGGAATAGTATTTAGATATATGTATGACTGTCAAAATCTGAATTTTGATTCATTTGATTAGAACGAACAGGGTGTTCTCAAATAGATTTGTTTTCAGGTTAAAATATTATCAGAAGTTTCTTTTTTTTTCCAAAAGTTTAGAAGGCAAAAAAAACTTGATAATTCTCATCTCTTTGATACGATATAAAAAAGACTAAGGAATTGTTAGATATTTCAAACATTTATTTATAAACATTCTGGATTCTGCAAAAAAACTATGCTATTTAAGTCGATACCAACTATCACTGTATCGATTTCAAGACCGCGTATGAAAGCATCTATAGATAAAAGCTACATAAAGGTATGTCCTGTTTTGGCATCTCTGCCAAGCTCGTTGGTTTGTGCAAATTCACGATGGAGAATTCAGGATGGAGAACACACGATGGAGAACTCACACTGCTAACAAGCTTCCATAATCATTCGATGTCAAAAAGGATTCTGACAAGTCATGAAATCACTTTAACAACGTGCTTGAGAAAATATGGCAAGGCTTGTAACGAAGCGTTACATGCTCTCATACAGCAATTCGATTTTTCCAACAAGAACTAAAATAGACGCTCTCTTTACAAATCACATATGCAGGCAAAACTAATTCGTGCATATATCTACATACATCTCATTTGGCCTTGAATCCATACCAGACAAGACAATGCATAAACAAATCATCTCGACTCATTAAGTCATGGCGTGTTTTGCATTCATTAATAACAGTGTTTCTACATGACACAAGCAATTAAACCGGAACACATGGAAATTCAACTTTCACACTCATACAATTCACATTTGGTCTTAGTAGTAAAGTTCATACGAGGATCAGTATTTTCGTAGTAAAATCACCAATACCACTACCTTTCGTCACTAATATTAGTTTTCATTTCAACTTTAGAGTTTCGATTTGAGTGTTTTTGGACTTTTCCGCCGCCGACCGCAATTTCGTTATTAAAGCTTCCCCCCACCAGTGGTAAGGGGCTTGAAATCGAAGGAAATTTGTCCTGAGTGCCACCAGGGGCCTTAAATATACCTGCTGATCGACCAGAGCTATTACCTGCCGTGCTCCGTGCCACCAGGGGCCGTAAATATACCTGCTGATCCATCAGAGCTATTGCCTGCCGTGTAGTGCCACCAAGAGCGAAACCTCGGCTGGGAAACAAAAAGCACATCACAGGCTCCTCCTACAAAACCAGAAGCGTTTTCTTTTAAAACACATAATGTGACGGACACAGAGTGATGTCAATCAGTCATTGGCGAATTGTGACAATTGAAAGAGAATTAACAGAACTCGGTTAAGTGTTAAATGAAGGCAAAACGAAGTACATGCTGTCTTCGAGGAAGGACATAACACCCAACACCGACAACGCACGCCGACGGCTCGGATAGAAAATCACATTAGCCGCATATAACTTCGTGGTAGTAAAGGAGTTGTTATAGCTATGTTCCGCTATTTAGCACTTGGAGGTTGTTTTCCCTTGTCCTCATTACGATGTCGAAACACAATCGCTGAACTTGCAATAATGTTACGAAACAGTTGAAATAAGCCCGTTGCTTCGTGACCCCATTGTAGGTCATAACAGCACCAGCACCGAGATCAGACGAAGAATAACTCTTGCTAATCTTTGGGCTACAAAAGCAATTGATTGATAAACCCCGTCCCGCGATCAACAAAGGTAAAACTGTACTTGATCCTCATCCATCCCTAGTACACAAACATGGACACTGACAAAATCGGATGAAAGTTCCTTAAAGGGCTAACTATAATGAGCAGAAGCAAACGAAAGCTAGTGTTAAGAGGCCGACCCATAGAATCCGTCTGTGCGTCAGCGTTAACGTTTTAAACTGACAGCACAATAGAATATACATGTTTTTATGAAACTCGTCCCATAATCAACGCATGTGACGGATACGACGGATAGCGTTGCTTAATTTTCTACTTTTTGCGTCCGTTGATCCATTTACAATTGAATTTGACGAGCAGTCAATTCACAGCAACAAGGAAAAAGCAATGAATTATCAAAATTATGTGCAAAAAATAATTTTGACACGATTTTGATATTTTTATTTAAAATTTTTTGTTCAGATTTACGGTTTTGTGAATAATTTTTACACCAAGCAAATGAGACTGTCAAAGTATACAACGTATTCTATGGGACGGTTCCATCCGGCAAGTACGTTGACAGCAACGTATGCATTGACGCTGACGGATTGACGGATTCTATGGATCGGCACCTTCAGAACCGAACGAAACGCTCTCTTTCGAATTGCCATTTGAACACTTTACTCATAATGAACGGATGTGCATGGAAGTATCTTTCAAACTGTATGTTTTTTCATTAATTTGTGAATTTCGGTAGTCGGTTGCCATTCAACAAACAAGCAATTTCGAATCGAAAGTTCTTCGTCAAGCGTCAGGCAACTCAATATAGCCTATATACATAATTAATATGGTAGGGTATGTGCTCCGATTTACTGCTGAAATTTTACTCTTGCTTCATAATTTTTGCACAAAAACCCAGTGAGAATTATATCATAGAAAGTGTAATTTTGTTTTGTGCACCTGTTGGAATCTTGTCTGCTTGCTGTTGGTTGTCGTCGCAACAAAAAAGTCCTGGGGGTCAGGCTGCGGACATATCGTCCGGAGAATGGGGTTGAAATAGTTACAGTTTGTTTCAAATTTTCCCACATGCATATCCCATTTCTGGCCAAGTCAAGAGTACCTCAAGGTAGTAATTTAGGACCCCTTCTTTTTATGTTTGCTATTAACGATCCTCGCGTTTTGTTTCTAGAACACCGAAAGAGATGCTATGTACTAGAGATTCAAAAACATACTTTCAATGAATGACAGAATTCTACTCCAAGATGGCATTAACAGATTTTTATTCAAATCAATTCAATTCAATTCATTGTCAAACATTACTTTTCCAAAAAGCGGAGGATTTCCCTGATCCGGATGTCAGCCGTATTCTTAATAATTTTTTCTTGCTTGTCCTCAGAAAAATTCAATGGAGTAGCCCATTACACACTCCGGATCACTGAGAAAAAGAAATGGCATTGCATTTTTCCATCAGATTATTATGACACTGCGCATTTATTAGACCTTATTTCCTTTAACCATTGCGGTATATTATTCGTAACAGATGCATGATTAAAACACGTAAGCATCTGATAAATGTTAGTTCTGCTAGAGTGAGCCCTTAAAGAACAAGAGCTTAGAAAATTCACCCTTTTGGTGCTTAAAATGTATTTTTCAGACATTTTATTTCCACCCAACAACTTGCAACAATTATTATAGATGTTAAACTTTTTAAGTGTTCACAGACAGTCATGAAATGCAACAAGTACAAGATTCAAAATATTTGTTTGCATGCAAAATTGTGCAATACAAAATTAAGCGATCTACAACGATCTTTCAAATAGCAAACTGAATTCCTCCGAAATTCCAATAGCACGATGTCATTCGCGTTCGGACTTTGATCGCTTTCTTCTAAGCTCAGCAAACCTCCTTACAAAATGCTGCATTCCACCTACGCTACTATGCATGCCTATAAAACCAGGGCGGTCCCTTACATGAATACAAATTAGTTTTTTGTCAATCTCAATTGATATGTGTGGTTTCACATTTTATTCACATTAACAATGAAGTGATTCGCTTTTATTGCAATTCCCTCCTCCCTTGTGAGTTTGAAGAATAATGTCCTCCAGTTGGACAGTGTTCAAATCATGTACCCATGCTCATTTATGCTTCGCTGAGCAAAGTCGGTACAGTTTTGCTTTCTTCATATCAATATTAATACATCAATGTCCATCCACGGATTAGTAATTTGCTGCTGCTCCTGCTGGCAAATTCAGTTCCTTCAAGTCCAGCCGCAAACCGTGCTCGTCATAGTCTTTCTTCATCATCAAATCCATTCATCGACAAACAGAGTTGACTGTAAACCACGGTGCAATGAAGAAAAACAAATTAAATTTTCTCATGAAAAACCAAAGACAAAGACAAATCTATAGAAATGGAAAAGTCTCAACGAAGCTCTATGACAAAAAGGCTATCAGGAGAGAAAAGAGGACAAACATCATGAAATTTGTTTGCCAAAACTTGTTTCTCACTGGGAAAATTATTCATTTGATTTGCATTTGCATTTTTGAACTTATGCAACATTATTTCCAGAGAGTGTGAATTTAATGCTGCTGTTCAATACGTGATTGCAATAACTTTGGGGAATCATCCAACACCAGCCGAGCTGGGACAGGCCGCTGGGCGAATGTTTTAGTACCGTAGACGATTTTCTTTTGAAAGTGCTTTTGTTTTCTACCTCGGCATTTTTTTTTTACCTGAAAATTGGGACAATTGTCTGGACTATCGCGTAAATTACTCAAGTCTTAGCCTTGGCATCGTGACGATGTCTTAATTTCATTTGCTAGTTTTTTTTATTAAAAATCTAGCAACCTGACATTAAATGAAAGGGGGCGCTACAGTACTCATTGGAGAGCTATTTCAACAACCCTGACCTGGTGTCGTCGTTCAGGATTGGAGTCGAAATTTCCCATCTATTTGCACTGTTATTTATTATCTCTGCATAACCCAACTGTCAAAGTTTAAGGAGTTGCTTCCATTTTTGTTCGCTTTGAAAGGAGGTCCATAATAACCTTCTACTCGGGTTGCGGTCCAATTTAAAGTCCTGGTCATAGGCACCGGATGTTCACCGTTGGGAGTTGGACAGTAGAAGTTTATAGACTTCGGAGTTTTATTTTCGTTATTTCCTTATCAAATGTAACGAATCAGTCGATTGTAACGACCAAATTCCGATCCAGTTGTTGCCTCATTATTTAACATACCAATTTCATCAACATAATCTCAAGTTAGAAAAACTACAAACAAAATTCAAATCTACTCATGCTGCGAATCGCTCGACAGACACACGCAAAAATACCAAATCTGTGCTGCATGTCATGCTCTGACATCTTTCAATCTCCAACCGATTTGTTTCACATTTCTCGCAATTTGCGAAATTCGCAATGCAGAGTCTGCATGCAGTCGCAGTGAATGTTATTCAACGGCTGCGCAACTTGACGTTGCTGTCATGATTCAATCAAATTGTTGCCATTTTGCGTTTTGCTGAATCGAAATGCAATTAGAAATACATAAAGCTTGACGGAGGCGATGCTGAGTCTGCACCATCGGGGCCAACCTTCAGCTGCCGATGGTGGTCCAAAGGACGTATTGCGAGCGGTCGGCGCTCATTAGGGGTCGCACATTTTGATTGACTCCAGCATGGACACGAGATCAAAATCCAAATCCAAATCAATCCTAGACTCATGTGACTGACACTCGTTTTTGTAAATATTGTTGTGAATGCATGGTGTGCTTTTAAGCGAAAACACTTGACGTGTTTGCAGTTCGGATACCACCTGGTCTGGATCTACTTTGATATAAGGCGTGTTGCGTTTACTTGCATTGCTCTTGATTGAGCCAGTGATCCCTGATAGCTTTGATCGTTTATGCCTCACGCGCGCACGCAGTGTGGGTGTCATCCGCTCAGTCGGGATTCAATTCAATCAACCATTTCTACCGGCTTCGAATAGGCTGCACACCGGCATGAGTAATGGCCTCACAATGTCGTCATAATTAGTACACGCAAAGTTGTGTGGTCGTTGCAAAGCAAAAACCTAAAACTTATCTGTCATCTGTGCATTTGCATCAATTTGCGAATGCACAAATGCAAAAGAAATCAAACAATTCGCAATCGATCAATCAAAATAACTGAGCTCAACCGACTTTGCCTCTAAATAGCTAAGAGAAAAGTGAAAACTCCTTTGAGTCGCAAGTCGTAACTAATATTTAAGTCTTCAATCGCACTTGGGAAGCTTTGAGTTGTTTATTGCATTTTGGTTGGATTTGATTTATTCCGACGGTTATTGGGAGTGCGCCAGGGCGGGGTAACGTTAAGTCTGTGGAAGGCTTGCTTGGCAACGCCGACGCAACGACGTCGAAGAGTCTGAGACAGAAATTTGAGTCTGGCATTAACAGAGTCCTCTTGCTAATGGAAACATGCAAGTTTTAGGAACTTGTTAGAGTCTTCGGATTGGTGGGGCTTGGAATTGCATTATGCGTTTAAACGGTAAAGGCCACATTTTTCTTTCATTAAGCAATGCATAAGTTGATTTTAAATGGAATTCGATTGCCTTGGCTTAGTACGAGTGCCCACTGCTTCTTTTATTTTTCTAGGCTGAGACTGTTTTAATTGATTAAACGGGTTTAAGTTTAAATTGAATGCAAATTGGTAGTTTAATAGACTTTTGGGGATTGTGACTTAGTTGTAGTTGGTGACGAATTTTCCTTCACTGTTTGGAAGAGCCTATACATCGGTCCTTGAATCAGGATGGACTTCTAGACTTCGGGATTATTGGGTTACTGTGACCACGATATAAAAGACGTGTTCTTAGTCAACAAGTTTGTTTAATGTAAAGTTGGTTACTAAGGATGGGACACTCCAAAGACCAGAAAAAATGTTTTAAGTGTTAAACATTTCATTTATTCATAACTAAGCTTCTGTTAAGGCCAATGCAAATGGCTTCATTTCGAAATGCAAACAGCCTCTGATCAAATGACTCCAATCGCCAATTCGCTTTAGCTGCTTTATCCAATTAACCAGAAGCCGAATAACCGAAAAGTCACTTATAGCTAAGTCTACAATGAATTAACTGGATATTCATGATTCTCTCCAATTAACTCTCAGCGCCCCCTTCTCGCAAATAAATAAATACACAAACAGTAGTTGCAAATTATAAACGTCTCTTGACAGCTAATTTGCAACAGCTATAGCGCAATAAATTTTAAATCATTCAAAAAGCAAACAAAAATCACACCTTTTGCTCGCGATAAATTCAAAGCCAGTGTGGAACCAGTATAGCCGTAGCAGATGAATATTGCCAAATCCATCTGACGTCTATTTGTTTCATCTGTGATTGCATTCACCTCCCAGGTTTCCAATTTTAATTACACATGTGTCAGTCATCGCAATAAATGACCAACCCAATCGGCACGTATAAGTGGAGCGCAGCGGTGGAGGCTGTGCTGGAAGTAGGTATCTCCAAATACAAGTACAAGTGAACCTGTGCTCGTTAACCTGTACTTGATGCTAGATCATCGGTTTTATGCAGCCAGACCGACCGACGCGAGGTTTATCGTAAATTTTCGGTTAAATTGAATTTTAATGAAAAGACTTTTTCTCAGTTTGTGATATTGCTGGTGGTGGTTAGAGACAAAGAGGAGAAGTGGCTCGTTTGATGATGGAAAACTGTTCGACGTAAGCACACGCAATCACATTTCAAATCGACCCGCTAAACAACAAACGCACCAGGTGGGCAAAATTGCTGCAGACTTTGATTAAAACTGGCTCTGCTAACAGTCCTCACGCATGCAGCACGCACTGAACCAAATAATCAACGCGTAAAAGAACCATAAACAAAAATAGCAATAAAAATATGTGATTTCAAGTGAAATCGAGACACAGAGTGTACAGTTTACGCATTGGTGTAGTAAAAGGAAGTGCGGTTGTGACATCCCATTTCGAAGCAAACGCAAGTCCAAAAAAAAAACATTTTTCAGACTTTGCCACTGCTCTAAAGAGTGTCTAACTACGCCAATGGATATAAGACGTTACAGTTTGCTCGGAAAGCTGCTGATGTCCTCTTGCCATATGTGGAACCAGCTTTGGAACGCACTTTTAGTGCTTTTAATAGTTGCAAACATCGTGTTTTGTTTTTTCTTGTGAAGATACAATCGGAAAAATTTATTTTAAAGTGGAAAAATAATGTAGAAAGCCAGTAAAAACTTCATATCAGACGACAGATTTGTCAGGACAAACATAACTCTCTTAAAATTTATCATCATATCGATGCAGGTTAAAATTTGCTTTGTTACGTATACGTCACAGTGCCCGAAACCACCATATTTTCATTTGCTTTATAACCTCTAAAAAAAAAACTTCATCTTCAGATCATTGTTCCACTGTTTTAAGTTCCTAACAAACTCTTCGCGTTACAACTCCCCTCCTTGCGTTTAATTTCTAGCAAATCGAGTGTTTTAGCACACACTCTATACGTACAAAGTGCCATTAGACTACAATTTACTGAAAACTAAAGTGCGTAATTCAAGTTGCAGTGGACATCAAAATATCAGACATAATTAAGTGCAGAACTACAACGAGGTGCGATTTCATTTTTTTTCTGCAAAGAAAATCGACAAAAAGGAAAACAAAATTGACCACGAATGACATTACCATTTCGAGATTAGGAAAGTTATAGCGTGATGATGATATTTTCTTCTATCACGCGAAAAATCGATGAAATAATTTTGGTGAGTCGAGAGCGAGAACGAGTTCGAAATCATTTTGTGATTTATTCGTTTCATGAGACTTTTCTCCCTAAATATAATTTAAAGCAAACTGAACAGAATGTTCGATTATTATAAATCAAATTAGACGATGAAAAAATGTCATGAGATTTCTTACAAATATTTTCAAAATATTATCTACAATACCTTCTTCCGGTAGGCCATATTGACCATTTCTACATGTATACGCCTCTTGTTTCTCTTTCAAAAAAGGAAGGTTTTTTTTTAAGGAGAAGAATTTTTTTCTTGGAATGCAGTGCAGACAGCATTTTTGTATTTTCTTCATTATCTTGGAGCAAATAAATTTCAACTCTCGCTGCATGGTGTCAGATAATTAGTTGAGACTTTGCGTGCGTGTATTCTTGTTCTTATTTTTTATTTTTTTTGGCCTTTTTAGGTCGAACTCTTTAAACCAGTCACATTGCAAACTTGATTTTTCGGCATACACTAAACGAAAACAGATTTAAGTTGCAGCGTTAATACATAGCATTATACCTCACCTATATGATACATCTGACTGAAACGCAAACATGCAAATTCTTGAGAATGAAAACTTAAAATCGAAAATAAAGTCAATTACAGGTTGACTGATTAATGGTGAAATCAAGTAAAAATAAGGCAACGGAATAAATAGTGATAACTTATTTTATTTCTCTAAATAAATGTATTTGTTTGAAAGAAAATCTTAAAACTTAATTTTTCAGCTCAACGATCAATACTGATGTAAGAAAGAAAAATGTGTACGACATCAGTAGATGTCTTCAACTGAGCTCTTTCTTAAAACCTAAAAACGAAAACCAACCCAGTCCAGGTCGGAACAGGGCCTCACCCAACAAACTTCTCCTGCCAGCTCAGTCCCTAACTAGCTGTCTCCAGTTTGACATGCCAAGTTTGTTCAGGTCCTCTACCACCTGTGTGCTCCACTGGAGTCTTCCTCGTCTGCGACGTCCTTCCGGATTAGATTCGAAGACTCTACGGGCCGGAGCATTATTTTCCATTCGCTCAACATGACACAACCATCTTAGTCGTTGGACCTTAACTTTTCTGGCTAGGTCAGTGTCGCTGTACAGCTGTTCTTGGCTGAATCTTCGTCTCCAAGCAGCCCAAAGCATTTTCATCAGATGTTGTCATAGTCCATGTCTCTGCACCATACATGAGGACCGGGATGATGAGGGTTTTGTAGAGTGTCACTTTCGTTGCTCGGGAGAGGACTTTATTACTCAATTGCCTTCCAAAGTCCAAAGAGGCAGCGATTGGCAAGAGTGATTCTTCGTTTGATTTCAGCGCTGGTGTTGTTGTCTGAGTTGATAGCGGATCCCAGGTAGACAAAGTCCTTAACTACCTCGAAGTTAAATCTGTCTATGTTGACGTTTGCTCGCAAGACGTCGATGTTGTGTATCCTTTCTTGTCGACAGCATTAACTTGGTCTTGCCCTCGTTAACCGCTAGACCCATCTTCCTGGCCTCCGTCTCACGACTTAGGAACGCTCCACTGACATGACGCTGTGTTCTTTCAATTATGTCAATGTCGTCTGCGTATCGTAGTAGCTGGACGGACTTTTGAAAGATTGTGCCTCTGGTGTTGACATTGGAGCTTTGCACAATCTTTTCAAGAATGATGTTGAAGAAATCGCATGACAACGCATCGCCTTGTCTATAAAGCCTTTGACATCAAGCGTCCGTTAGGTTTTTTCTGACCATGATGGAACAGCGTGAATTTTCCATTGTCATCTTACACAGACGGATGAGTTTTTCATCATACGATGCTGAGGTTCCATTCATCGGGCATGCTTTCCTCCGACCAAATTTTGCAGATGAGCTTGTGCATGCTCCTAACCAAATCATCTCCGGCTGCTTTGTACTTAATGTAGGTATGCTTATTGAAAGTCAATAAGATCCGTATTATAATTCATAAGCCTATTCATCCTTGTCAAGGGCTCATGCATTCCGTAACTGGTCCTGTGTCTTGGGACTTTAATTAGATCGATGCTGCGAAGGTGATAACCTCCTCCCCAATAGTAAAATAGTATAGCACTAAGAAGGTCTGGTGCATCTGCGACGCCTGTTATGAGTTATGAAGGAAAACTAAATCATTGTTGGTTCTTCTTTGAGACAATGTTTCCATTTGAAGAAGTGATAATCGATCCTCATAAGGAGGAATATTTTGAGGATCATGCCATTGAATACCTTTTAATGCGAAACGAGTATAATTACGTTGTACCGATTGTTACCTGTCAAAATGAACGTTATAATAAGGACTCCAAATCTGTGAACCATATTCAAGATGCGGACGATCAAGGCAAATATAAAGAGAAAGGGTGACGTTAGTATCAAGAAATTCCTTTGACCAACGCTTAACGAACCCCAACATAGAATTAGCTTTATTAACAATGTTGTCAATGTGCTCTTTAAATCTAGATTTGGTGTAAAAAGAACCGCTAGTTCCCTTACCTTAAAAACACGAGAGAAGAATCTGCTGAGATACATAATACTCATAAGTCGAAGATCCTCGTTTCTTTGCGAATGTCATTGTCCGACATTTCGACAGGGTTTAGATTGAACTGTTTTTACTACACCGTAACAGAAAACCTATTTCTATCATTATGCAGAAGGATGCGATCATTGTTAGATGTAATTTCTTTAAGGATCTTCATGTCACCTGCAAAAATAAGAATTTTCACTGTCACGAACCCATAACGGTGCATCATTTATTGTTAAGATGAAGAGAAGAGGTCCTAAATGACTACCCTGTGGAACACCAGATTTAGCAGTAAAAGTCTTCGAAAACATGTCTCTGAATTTGACTTGATAAGTTCTATCCTCAAGGTAAGAACAAATCCACGAAACCAGCTCAGGGGGAAAGCCTAACAACTGTAGTTGTAAATTGATAACTGAATGAGACAGTTGATCAAAATCTTTTGAAAAATCAGTGTATACACAATCAGTTTCCAGTCCATGTTCTAAACTGTCCAGACAATTATGCGTTGATCTCCTTTGCATAAAGCCATGTTGCTAAGGACAATCTGTGACACACTATTTGTTCAAACAGTTTAGGGATACAATATAATATTTTAAAAACACTATTCTATGTTAAAATAAATTTTACCAAGACTTCACTTTTTTGATAATCGGTCGTATCGCTATAATAAAACTTTAAAATTCTTTTAAGATACATTGTCTAACTACACACTATTCTGGAAGTCCCTAGCGGTGGAGAATTTCGAAGGTCTAACTTTCCAGTGGTAGTTTTCTTGTTGCCCCACTACACAGATTCTAAATACCCATTGCATAGCTACTTACTGAAGGATTTTAAATTTCGACCCTTCAGTATTTTAATTTATTTTGTTTTACTTTTAAAATTCGAGAAGCAAAATCTACCGTATTTTGTTTCATTCAAAAATAATTTTTCATAGCTTTTTTCTCAGAACCGGAATGGGGACCCTGAACGGTTAGTATTGAAGGCTCACGTCATGCAGAAGCTGTAACAACTTGAACTTGACGCTCATGGTTTTAATTGATTTAACTAAACTATGGCTTTTGTTAAGACAGCTGTAGCTTGCAACGAAGCGTTACAGCTATTTTATTGTAATAAAACCTACGAAAATCCGCCCTGAAAATAACCAAGCAGACAAAAGAGAACTTACAAGCGAAAAACACCGAATAAAAAAAAAGCAACAAGAACAACATCAAAACACCGAATACAACAATAGGAGGCGACTTCACATGATAATGATTTGTGAGTGATACGATTCACACTCAGCATCGACAGAAAAATCTAACAAGAGGAAGTGTTGTCGCCAACAAAAATCAAATCAGTTCCCACTCCACTTTGGTAGAGTGTACGTCCTAGAAGTTTGCTCTAACTAGTATCCTTTTACCAAGAAGTCACTTATTTTGAGAGCTGCCTATTTATATTTTGCTCTGGGAATATATTTCTTCAAAAAATATTCTCAACCGACCGGGGCTTCTTTTCGATCCGATAAATTACCGACCAATTATTTTGTGTATTTTCTCTTCTGGAAAATATATGCAAACAGGAGTAATTGTTACACAACCGTTTATTTCACAGCCTTTGTTGTGATCAGGAGTCTGATTTTGACTAGACTCGGTTTATTCTTTGGCCCACACCGTCTGTGTGTATGAAAGACAGGGAAAAAGCCACCGTTTATTCAGTGGCAACTTTAACAGGCTAACAATCCGACTATTCATCCACGAGGATATGTGACTATCCAGACACCGAGACTAGAGGCGGGGCACAGCTTATAGTCACTGCAGTAAAATAGACTGATACAAATGCAATGGCAACAAAAAGTGAGAAAGTAAGAAAAATTAAGGAATATCCGTGTTTCACTGTTTTTGTAAATGAGTGCACATCTGTTTTAATCGAACTTTATAGTGTGCATTTTTTAATGATGTTTCCAGAAAAAAAAATGACAAATTGTTAAAAACAATAAAAGAAGATCACTTTCAAACTAAGTCTATCAACCATCAGTAAGCCAGTGTGGTTTCAATAATTGACTTCCTTCAATTCAAACGAACCAAAGTCCAAATACAATCATCCACCATCACATTCCTTTGGACAAAAATCGCCCTCTTTCATTTCAATAAATCTTCAACTAACAAGATCATCATGAATCCCATGACCTCGTTGAAATGCAGCACAGTAGTAAAGGAACAAGAAGAGAATGACTTTGAACTGACTGCACTCTGGTCACTCCATAAAGCAATATCTGTCAATTACAGCTCGAGTGGCATAAATAAAGTCGGCAAACAAATTAATTATCTTCAAAGAATAAATCAAATCGAATTGTTAATCGCCATAAACAATGCCAATAAGTCCAAGTCTGAGTCTGTGAGAAAACGGTAGAGAAATAGATTTACAGCTTGATTGAGTTATGATTATTAGGTTAAGGGATAGGAGACACACAAGTTGGTTGGACTTTGTCTTCTCAGTTTTTAAGGCAGTTTAACATTTCAAATATAATTTTCAAAATTCTATTCCCTCCAATAGATAAGTGTCCAATAAGGATCACCCACTTAAGAACCTTCCCCTTTCAAAAAATTATTACTCTCGTTAGCAACATGGTTTAAGCTCTGCACTGCACAAATGAGAAGTTAAGCTCAACTTTTAAAAGTCCAATGATCATGGAACTATGTAATTATTTTTATTGAATGAATTACCAACTGCCATTGTCTAGTTTGCATCAATTCTTTATTCTTCCAATGTCAGATTAATTTATTCACTTCAAATCACTCGAGAAGCAATGCAGCCGGTCTTGAGTTGCACGAATCTCACAAACGAAAATCTATTTCTTCAATTTGAATTGATCGCTGGTACCAAGAAGGCCGCACACAGAGTCAACTCTATTTTCCAATCGTAATTAGCGGCCACGACGTTTGTAATGAATCTCTGCAAACATAGAGGTCCACGTTGTATTGGTTGCAGGCCGTCTTAAGCAAAAAAAAAGTTAATATAATTGCCAACCAATTTTATCGCATATTTTTATGTTTATAGAATGTCACTTACTTGCTACCGCCATGTCAGAGAGTATTGATGTGCTGTCAGTTGGATGTCAAACGATTTGTTCGCCCTTCGCTGCCTCTGAAAAAGCTGATAATTATAGAACTAAGTTTGTGCTTTCAGATTGTTTTGCTTGTTTCTTTGTCTTTTGTTTTTGAGATTCTTGTTTGAGTCTCTTCGTAAATTGTGTCTTGTAGTTGACACTGACATTTGGTAAGTACAAAACGATAAATAAAATTTTACAGACACTCGAGACTCGAATTTAGCATGAGGGGGCTTTACCTGTCAAAATCTTATACAAAAAAAACCCATGTTGCGTAATGTTTGCTTAATTTGTCGTGGCGGTGCGGTGGCTGCGGCAATTGTAAGGCGTAGCCTGTTAATTCATAAGTCAAGCTTCTGTCGCACGCTTGAATATTCATAAAACGTCGCTTGATAGTGAACGCATGCCGAGGCGTTCCAAAGTGCATATTATTTTGACACGCTAATGTTTTGACAGTTCCATCGTGCTGACTCTATGTTCATTTTTTTTTTTTTTTTGAAAGAAGAAGAAGAGGAAGCGTCTAGCGAACCATGAGCTTTGATTGACAGTAGTCTAGTGGTCTATTGGCTGTTTTTTGTTTCTCTCCACCAAAGCACAGCGGCCAGCCAGACCAGGAGTGTGTGTTGTTATGACATCGGATCATTGCCAAGTTTGCTGGCTGGTCATCAATTAAACACAGACTTGCCTATGGCTGCTGCAATAACAAGGCAGACCAGGTACAAACGTAAAGTGAGTGTAAGTTTATAATTAGTCGCCATTCAGAGTGCGAACAGAGCTTTATAATTTGAAATTGTAATTTTTAATTCGATTCTGGTGGTGATTGAGTGAGTGGGTGGAGTAGTTTTGTCAGCTGGACAGCGGCGAAGGGTGCTGTCGGGTCGGGCCAATATATGTGGTGTTCATTCCTTGTGAATGGGGATGTGGGCGGTATATTATGGATTATCTGCATTTTCCAAAGTGCACTCGCTGCTGGGGATCAATATTAATTATAAATAAGCGGGCAGCGTGTGAAAGATTATTAGAATCGAATGTATCTAATTGCATCGATAATGTTTTTTATGAGGTGTGCCGTATGGCAGAAATTAAATTGGTTAATTACTAATTTGAATAAAAGGAAAGAATAGTTATTAGCATCGAGAGTCAATCGATTTGTCAGTTGGAGCGAGTTGTTTGGAAATTGATTTAACTGATTTTATAAAGGGAAAAGGTGAGGGGCATATTGTAATTGCAGTGCGTCATCGGGTAGTTAATTAAGCTTGATAACTAATGACTTCCATTATTGGATTGATTCCAAATGGTGTTGAGCAATCATTAAAAATAATAAATTACTGATTTACATTAGATTGTAATCAAGAGGGTTACCAGGGTGATTACTATTAATTTTTTTTCTATACTTTGCACCCACTCATAAAGGATTTTTATATCCTTTTTATCCCAGAGACTCAGTGAGTGCATTAGGAAGAAGGGAAGGGGTTGAAAAGGAGGTGTTGGTGTACATTAGTCTTAAATTCTTGAACATCATAGTGACTGGGAAAGACAGAGTGTGGAAGAGAGTTCCACATTCGCGTAGTACGGCTAAAAAATGGTTCCCTATACATGAGAGTACGTCCGAAGTTGGGCTCGAGGGTAAACTTATGGGCATTCCTAGAAGCGCGAGTATTACGGGCGAATTGTTTGAGAGGAGGAATGCTATTTCACCAGAGCAATTTCCGTAAAAGTAGCGATAAAACAAGGAGAGATACGCTACGTTACGACGGAGGTCTAAGGTGGTGAAAGCGTCAGTGATCTCTCTATCACCAATCAATCTTACAGCAGCTCTTTTTTGTATTCCATCCAAGAGGCTTAAGTAAGTAGCTGGAGCAAGCACCAGTCCAGAGATGTGAATTGTACTCAAGCTTTGGACGGATATAAGTCTTGTAGATAATAGCCAGATCAGACGGGGAGAAAAATTTCTTGCACCGTCTTAAGAAACCCAAACATCTTGCGGCATTTTTGGCGAAATCGCTTATGTGTTCGGTCCACAAGAAGTGGTCAGTGATGCACATACCGAGAATCTCGAGATGTTCGGTCTCATTGTACAAGTGCGGCAAGGGGGGTATACAATACCAAAACAATACCAGACAGCATTGAGTTTTCAAAGCATTAAACTCTACAGGGTTTTTAATTCCCCATTGGACAATGCTTTTTTAGTCAGAGTTAAATGAGCTTATCATATTTTGCCGTTGCAGTTACACATCTGAAGACGAGGGATGTGAATCTGGAAACGAATATGAGAAGTTAAGGTTACTATCTTCAGCGAAACAATTATTTGGATTAGAAGTAACAGACAAGAGATCATTAATAAAAATGATACAGAGGGTCGGAGACAAAACGGAGCCCTGGGGCACACCAGCATTTAAATTGTGGGTTTCAGTCTTGAATCCGTCCAATACATCTCGTATTGAACGGTTCTAAAGAAAGTTTCCAATCCAACGAAGAAGGGATTCATCGATATCGAAAGCACGCATTTTCGATAAAAGAGCAAGATACCAGACTTTATCAAATGCCTTTGAAATATCAAGTGCAACAATCTTATTTTCTGCAAAACGATGTAAGGATTTGTTCCACTGTTCGGTGAGGTAAACCATCAAATCACCAGTGGACCTGTTGCTGCGAAAGCCGTATTGCCGGTCATTAAGAAGCTTTCGGTCTTCGAGATATTTCTTCAGCTGATAGTTTATCAGCGTTTCCATGACCTTAGAAAGAAGAGACGGACGTAAGTGCAATCGAACGATAATTGGAGGGAGAAGATGATTCGCCTTTTTGGGATTGGCTGGACTAATGCTTTTTTCCAACTGCTTGGAACGAGTCCAGAAGAGTAGGGTAGATGGAAAAGCTTACGTAAGGGTTTTGCCAGCATGGAAGAACACCTCTTCAGAACAATAGCAGGGATACCATCCGAGATCCTTTAAGACTCTCGCCACAGCACGAGTGCGGAAGAAGATTTGCCCCATGGAATCATTGACGCGCTTAAGAACTGAAGGAGTCATGACACTCTCTGGCACGAAGAGTTGGCGGCGAACTACCCAGCAAAAACGTTCGCTTTCGCGAGCGAGCTAACAACTGCAGTGTCATTGTCAACGAGCATAGGGACCGAGGTAGAAGAAGAATTCTTCATATTTTTTTACTAAATGACCAAAAATTCTTACTGCCTTTGGGACATTGCAGTATTTTTTTGCCTTAATTGTTGGTCATGTAAAAATTTGGTCCACTGAATATGGGCATTGCAGGCCTTCCTGGCTCAACTTGGAGTGCAAAACTGGAGACGACTAGCTAAGGACCGAGCTAGCTGGCGGAGACTGTTGATTGAGGCCCAAGTCCACAACGGACTGTAGCGCCGCCTTAAGTAAGTAGGGCCTTCCTGGCTTGCATTTCAATGCTATACAAAATGGAGGAAGTATTTTGAACCAAAGGAAAAAAATTATATCAAAAAGGGCAAAAAACTAGGTAAAAATTGAAACATCAATCGCTCCTGTTGCCAGGATATGGCTGCAGTATGAGGCTCAATGCATGAAAATCAACTTGAGATCGACTCAATCCATGAAAATCAACTATAGATCGATATCAACCAATCTTAATCAGAATCACCTTTAGCAGAATTCTGTACAAAGATCTCGACTCTTTCGTAAAGAAGGTAAGATTGGCTGAGCCATTGAAGGTGCAAGACTGTTATCACTTATCACTTACCAGTTTGGCAATTTGGGACTCAACACAGAGTGACAGTTTGATTCGGATTGCAAGGGTTTTTTTTTCGATTATGACACTGGGAACAACATTTCAGTCAACGGCGGGTTAGCTGAAATGGAAGAAAAGGATTTCGATGGCGCACAAAACTTAAGATTTCAGACCTCATACACGATTTGGTTGTTTACTCAACAAATTCCGAAAACTTGTTGTCAATTTGTCACATTTTTCCCAGGTGAATGAACCTCCAATATTTCAAACAATATTTAACACATGTGACTTATCGGTAGCTAGGACTTCCAAATTCTTGTTATCTTAATCACTTCATTGGAAGCTTTCAGAACATTGTTTTGATAAAATAATTTGTCTGGAAATTTGTTTTGCTACATTAATTAGTATTTGAGTGGACATTCTTGGAAGCTAACAAAAAATGTTCATTACATCAAGCTAAAAAGCTTCTTGGAAAATTTGCGAAAAAAAAAATACTGACGTCTGTCAACCCTGTTTACAATGAAATTGATATTCCAAAATGACAAGTGCCATTAATAATTGCAAACATAATTTGCGATTCAAAATGAACAATAATGTAATCAAAGCCTGATTTTGAACTGACAACCGATAAAAAACAAAATTTATTGCTGTTCTGCATGCAACAATAAAACTATCTAGATTATGAATTTCATTAAGTTGCAAGAAGTTTCACATCCGCCCGCACTTGCCAAACACTTGACCAAAACAAAAGAGAAAGAGTGAGAGTGATTCCTTCATAAAATGTTGACTGGACTGTCAAAATAAATCGTATGATGCAAGACCGATCCATCTGCATTTTATCATACAGCACTTAAAGTATTGTTTGTAATGTCAAATAGTACATGTGTTTGGCAAATTTGAAAACACTCAACTACATTAATATTTTGTCTAGAAACAAAAATGCATAAAACATCTAGAACTGGGTGAGGCACCATAAAAATATTTTTTTTTCCATTTTAAAGTGACCCCCTGTTGGTCCTGCAGATATAACTGCATTGAAAATAATTTCTTCACAATATAACTGTCATGTGCTTAACCCACTGAGAACCATGTGTAATGAGGGCATTTGCATAAATCACAAATGACATATGAATGCATATAATATTGTAAATACGGCAGCCCCGCTGTCAGACAAACCATATCCAATGACTTATTTAACTTACTGGTTATATTTAAATGCGGTCTAGAAGGAAAGTTAAATTTTTGCTTTCAATTTAAATTGTGAATAATTTGTGGTATGAGGAAACGGATGTATGCAAATTTTGTTGGATTATTTCATAAATCAAATGTTCAGGAAATTTTCATAGGTTTTCAAAAGTTCAAGGCAATGAGAAGGTTTAGTCTATATCAAGATTTTATTTGCTCAATATTATTGATGTGAAATGATTAAGCATGAATTTTGAAAATCGCATCATGTATCATGTAGCAAATAAAATGAAACACTGTGGGTCATCGGGTCAGCCAAGAAAGGGCTTAAGTGCATAATAAATTCAAAACCACTTAACTCCTGCCGGAACTGTGAACATTAAGGAAGAGCAAAAACACACATCAGAAGTGGTTTCTTAAGCAGGAAGGCAGAGCCAGATGAATGCTGTTACTTGTATTGAATTCAAATAATTTCATTCATGTTAAACAATGTGCCGATTCATAATTTTGTATTCATCAACATTTACAAAACACTCAATTGTCCACACAACCCACAAAAACACTTGAAATACGGAAAATATAAAATAATTCTACACAGCATTGAAGACGAACTATTATGCGGGAAGGAGTTGTTGGGCAGTTTTTTAATTCTAATTTTTGTGTCAAAATTGTTGTGATTAAAATGAATGTTGAGAAAAAGGATGAAATCAAAGCCATCTCTTTTGGGATGTTGGTCATCGAAAATCGTCTGCTTCTCAGCTGCTTTAATTGTGGCAAACAACAAACCTATCAAAAAATTCACTGAAATCCCCACACATATTATTTCATAAATTTAAGTATTTAGCTACCTGCTGGGAACATGTCCTTCGACATGGTAATACTTTTTCAATAAGGCTCCCACCATGGTTACAAAATCGATCGCAATGTTAAAATCATACGGAAATAAAATTCAATCCAAAAACATTGATTTATATTTTATAATGGCTTAAAGTTTCATTCAAAAGCTTCGACTTTGGCACAGGATATTTAGGTAATATTTTTAATGGCAGTAATAGTCAAGTTATTGGTTGGATATTCGAAATTCATACCGAAAAATGTTTTGGTTGGAATGAAAATACTGTCCGCAGTAGCAGTAGTGGGGTAAACCAACTCGTTTTGGAAGAGAGCCAATCAAACCGTGGCAGGAAAATAGTTTGAATGTACATAAAAATGCATTAAAGTATTGGATTGACCTTCGCAGGGGGTTGATGGTTTTTTCTTAAACTGTAAGTGAAATGAACTAAAGGTTGGTGGAAGGTTGGGTTATTGTATCAAAACATCGAAGGTTGTGGACTTAGATGAAACAAATATCAGAGTCAGCGAGGTACCTTCATATTCTCGTCAACAGCCTCTTTGTTGATTGGTATTGTTTTCCTGAAATTAATTTGACGAAAGAACAATTTCCCGATTGTTCTTTGAACGCAATAGCACTTTGCCTGCAAATTTCCTCCATGTTATGATATCTGGCTGGATCGCTCAATTCCATGAGAATTAAGGAGAACGAAGTTATTTTTTCCATATTTTGGTTGTGTTATATTTCAAAATGAAAGTATTGTTTGTTTCTTTGAAAATTGAAACTGTTGCGTACAAGTGAGCCTGCTGGTCCATTGTGATCCCCTATGAGTTTGAAGGTAGTATCGATGCTCCTTAAAACTACCGGTTGAGGTAGACTGGCACGTTAGCGAACCAGCCTGTGATATCTATGAATTTCCTCATGTTTGCCATTGAGACCTGCGCTAGATCATCCAGATCCCCAACAAACCTGTTCCCGAAATCACGAAATCGTTTAGTTTGGAGGTTCGGACACTCATAGAGCAGGTGTTTAATGATTTCTATTTCCTCCTCATCCTGATAGCTCCTACAGATATCGGGTGCAAATGCCCATATCTTGTGACCGATGGCGCAATGACCCGTTAGTACACCTTTCAAGATTTTAATGTTGCTTTTACTCAGCGATAGAATATACCGAAATTCCTTTTCACTAGTGTTAGGCCATAAAATTCTAGAGATTACACAATCGTTTCTGAATTTCCAGGAGTTATTGATTCCTCTTTTGATTTAAAGTCTATCTTCCTCTTGCGTACATCAATCGGGACGTGTGGTCCCTTATCTGTATGGTCGCTAGTATTTGTATCTGCTACTGACCGTTTCCTGGCTAGTTCATTCTTCATTTACTATTTCGTTCCCTTCTATATGACTTTGTCGAGGAACCCAGCAGAGCTTAACCCGGTTAGTGTGGCAGATTCTATTTAGTTCCTTCCTAAAGTCTACAACTTTGATCTAATAGTCTAACTGGCTAAGGCTTTGATAACAGCCTGGCTGTCCACGAAAAAAGTAACCTGTGAGGAGTTTAGCTTTTCATGATGTGCCAATTCAGCTGCTTTTTCAATGGCATAGATCTCGGCCTGAAGGACACAACAGCCAGCTGGGTGCTTTTATGACTCTCTGATGTTGAGAGATTGACAAAACACTCCAGCACCTGTTCCTGATTCCATTTTTGAATCGTCAGTGTAGAAAGGGATACCCTGTTCCTATCGAAATCTAGTAAAGAGGGAAAGTAATCGGTGGTCACCATCAGTCCTGAAACTGTGTCATATCTTTGTTAGATTGACCCGTGCCCATAGGTGCTGTGCTTTCAAAAACTCATTTCTTTTAAACGAATTGCAGTTTTGCCTGCACCTTATGAACTCATCCAGCCGGGAGGTCTAAGATCATTTCAAACCCAACTTGTGGCGTGGATCTCTGAGCCCCTGTTATTCCTATACAGGCTAGTCTCTGTTCCTGACCCTGTGACCGTTCCTAGTTGCCCAAGAAGATATTTCCTTAAATGCGCTTTCCATAATGTTTCCGATGGTGGTGAGGAACTTGCCTGACACCAAAACCGCTATGTCATCCGCATATGCTATAATTTTTGTGCCCTGACCTTTAAACTTGGTGAGAATTTTATTGACTACGAGGATCCACAGCATGGGTGAGATGACGCCTCCTTGTGGTGTGC